>NJDC01001387.1:498318-509847 GCA_002245475.1 Calephelis virginiensis
TTGAAATATCTTATATATAAAATCAATTGCTGTTCGTTAATCTCACTAAAACTCATGAACGACTGGACCAATCTGGCTAATTTTGGTTTTGAAACGTTTGTGGAAGTTCAGGGAAGGTTTAAAAGATAAAAAAGGAAAAACTACGAGGACAAACAACATTTAAAGTTTTTCCATACAAACAGAACAGGTGGAACGAGGACCGCCGGGACAGCTAGTAGTTTTATAAATATATCGTCGGGTTATTGCAAGAACAAATTAACTGCAAAAAATCACTAAATACGTTTTTTTTGCGATGAATGCGAAAAAATGCGAAAACTCGCTAATTTCTAACTAATTCATATACTTTAAGTATTACATGGTATTACACAGCTTGCTATATAGGATAATATGGGCAAATCAACGTAACCACTAACTAATCCGAACCAAATTACAGTTTATAATAGAATAATGAATATGTCACATAATGACTTCTAGCAATAAGCCGACGATGTATGAAATATGAAGAGACTTTCCCCAACCTAATATTTCGCACCTCACAAATTTTGCAAAATAATGTATGTAAAACTATGCATGTAACTAAGTGACGCGTTTTGAATAAATAAATGTCAAGATTACACACACTTCATTAAACACATAATCACTAAAGGAAATTTACACTATAATAAACACTTGTATAAAGTACTAGCTGTTGCCCGAGGCGTTACCCGCTCGGTCCCACAGAAACATTGTCGCCTATAGATCCACAGTACTTGTGCCTCTCTATTTTATAATCAGGATCTTTTACTACATGTGCATGTTTACTGGCTACCATACCCTCTCATGGATTACGAAAATGGCACTGACACTATGAAATAGGTACCGTGGTGGTAGCATTTCAGGCGAGCTGCAGCAAGACTTCTTAATTATGACAGACTGTACACCCTGCACTATACTGTACTGCCCAGTGTTGGTCTGAATAGGACAGACTTTGTGCCCCTCTGCCAGGCAGCTCGTAAGAGGCCATCACAATTAATATTATTATTAGTAATTACCAACAAGAACACTGAAGAGCGCTGTGTGCCACTTGCCCGAGTAGGACATCTAATACTACCACCTTAATGTCATATTCCGGTTCGGAAGGTAGAGTAGCCGGTAGACTTTCACAATAGGCTCACCATTATGGCCTCAGGAGAGCGAAGAACCTGTAACATCTATGGTTTCTAGAGGCTATGGTTGTCTCTTACCATCAGGAAAGTCGTATGCTTGTTCGTTAGCGAATTCTCACATAAAAACAGCACAGTGTTAGTGTCATAACCACAAAACATAAACAAAATTAAAGTTCAAGTGTAAACTAAATATCGTGAACATATCACACATATTGATAACATAAGCTACGCAAATTAAAAAATGTCGAAACTGTAATATGAAATGATTTCACAGTTTAGAGAAAGTGATTAGTTATTTCACATAAACCCGACTAAGCCGACGCACAAGTACCTTATGGATGTCAGTATGTACTACTGTTATTTAAATTTAATTCGTATAGGCACTCCTGTATGTGGTTCATGTCAACTGGGTCTAGACTTGAAGTTTATGACTCACGAACTAAAATAAAGAATGTATGCTGATGGGTCATGCCACTAGAATCAGTTTTGTTAGTACAAATCTAGGTTATATAATACGTGTATCATATCAAATCATAGCCTACCCCCTAAGGGACTTGGCTTGAAGATATGTATGTATGTTTGTATCATAGTTCCAAACATAATTTAAACACGTTAAACATAAATTCTTAAAACCTTATACATAATCTCCTGCGTCACAAAATAAAGACAGATACCTTTGTGGTCTAGTAGTTCGATCCGAATCCTCATGAAGTCAAGTCCAACGACTTCATGAGGATTCGGATTCGATCCCCGAACCGGGCAACTAAAAGAAACAGTAAATGTAAGCATCTTCACTATCTATCCCCGAAGGGGCAGGGAGAGGCACAACCAGGGCACCTACGACTAGCCGAAGACACTAAGTCCCACAACGTGATAGGTGGTAAGCTTTTCGCCAATCGGGCACTTATCTAATCCCGAACAACGTTATTTTTTTTAGAAAATTGCAAATATACATTTTTAAATTATTTTTTTTTACGTCCCTGGGATAGAACCCGGGACCTAAATAAGTCAAGTCCGACGCCGGACAGGTAGACCACAAAGCGATAAATTTCGCCCTAAACAGAACTGAAAGCAAATGTGCTTTTTTCAATTTTCTAATAAATAACGTTGCTCGAGCAAGGTTGGCCGTTGCCACTTATCATATTATGGGACTTAAATGTCTTCAGCTAATCGTGGGTGGATGGTTTTACATCTGCCTACGTTTTTTTGCATATGAGCGTAAAGATTATTACTTAAACATGATATATTCACGCGGAATCCCTCGAAGTGTTTGCAGAGAGTGTTGGATAACAAATGTCAGGATCGTGACTAACAAACAAGGGATACCATCGAATGTTATCCGAAGGTGGAAGGTGGTTTTACTAGGTGGTAGAGTTTCGCAGCGACTCACCCGGATCGGCACCACCGCCTTACCGATTCCTACCGCCATAATGTCATGACGTGTTCCGGTTTGGGAGGTAAGGTAGCCGGTAAACTTATTTTGCTCGAGGCTACCATCCCGTCCTCAGGTTGACAACGCACCATACCACCTTTGGTGTCTTTAGGCGGCGTGAATTTCTTACCATCAGGAATTCCGTCTGCTTGATTGCCTTCCAATATCATAAAAAAGGTATAATCATTATAACTTCGGATAATACTCGAGCAATTTCCTCGTGAAATGTCCCCGGGTACCTTCAACCAAGCATATTGACATTGTTTATACCTATATATATATCTTTCATTTGACTCTCTTTTATGCGATAAAACAGCGAATCTTCTCAGTGTGTGGCCGCGTTCCGATCCGGTGGCAGTTTTTAGAATTATATAGACGCGTCACAAGAGTCTTTGTATGGATCTATACAAAGATTCTTACGACGCTCTATATAATGTAAATAAATAGATTTTGAGTTTGAGTTTGAATGAGCACATGTCATCCTTTTGGTAAGAACAACCGTGGCTTATAGAAACCATAGAAGTTTCAGGTTCGTTACCCTGAGGCCAGGATGAAAAGGCTTTTGTGCAAGTCTACCCTCAACCCTACTCTCGGGACTAGCACTCTACCATCAGTAGACTTGTTAGTACTGACCTATATTTTAACCTGTGCTCGCCTCTTACGAGCTGCCTGGCAGAGAGACAGATGGTCTATTCTTCTTAGCTGACCTAGACTAACACGGTAGAAACATAATATTTTCTTGAGCTTCTTCTTCTTCGATCTTTTGCCAAGATCAAAGTTTCACAATTCTTGCAAACAACTGCTACTGTTAACTTCCTCTCCATTACTCTTATTTGATCACGGAATATCAACCTTCGTCTTCCTGGGTTATGGGTACATCTACAACTACTTTGTATATCCGTTTTGTCAATCTTTCATCTGATATTAAATTTATTACAAGTTTTTACGTTTTAACCGACTATATAAAACGAGGTTCAAAATTTGACTGTATGTTTTTGTTTAGTTATTTTGTTGTATGTTTGTTACGTGATTTTTAAAAAAAAAGATAGGTTAAGATTTAAAAAAAAAGCATCGTCACGCCCATATCCCAGAAGGGGTAGGCAGAGGCACAACCAGGACACCCACGACTAGCCCAAGACACTAAGTCCCACAATGTTATAGGTGGCAAGCCTATCGCCAACCGGGGACATTTCCAATCTCGGGCAACATTTTTTTATTAGAAAATTGGAAAAACTCAATTTTCTTTTTGTTGCTCGACCCGGGAATCGAACCCGGGACCTCATGCAGTCAAGTCCAACAACTGAACCGCTAGACCACAGAGGCGATAAATGTGGTCTCATGTTAGTTTTATCATGATCAGACTAGTGGTTTTTGAGTTATATTTAACAGTGCATTCATTCATCAACCATAAAATCGCCAACATAAGTGAAAAACTTTATGCATTAGTAACTCAAACCTACTGGTATGACGTTGATAAAATTTATGTGGGACCATTTCATGACCTAAAAATAGCATTTTGAAAAAAAATAACGTCGTCGTCGGAGTTTTACTGCGCATAATTACCTATATAGTGAGATTTTGGGTAGGTAACCACCATTTATGGACCATTTAATTTAAACACCATTTAATCCTTTATGGACAGTTACTTTACTCTTTGGTAACCACAAACAAGTAACATAATTTGTATTGTCACTTTATTATTACCTACTACCAAAATCGAGTAAGGTCAGTTGGGGCCAACATTGCTATGAGTTATTTGCGGCCGGGTGTCGCTATCTCAGAAAAATATAAAAAAATATAACAGCAACTAATAAATGTTAGGCCAAATCTAAAATTATTTCCTTGAAAAAATATAGATGGCGCTATTCTATTTAAATAAAAGTTGTCATCAATCAAAAATTTCACATTATAGTTAACTTCACATCGAAGTTTTTGCTATGTTGGTCCGGATCCACTGAGTAGAATAGACCATCTGCCTCTGTGCCAACTCGTGAGAGGTTAATTTTACTTGTTAAAATTAATATCTCTCTCCATTGCTGGTAAAGTGTGTTGTGTAGCAACTTACATGGGTAGGGATTTACCGCCTTACCTATTCCTGTCGCTATGATGATTTTATCATGTCCGGAGGGTAGGCAAGGCGTATATAAGGAGGGTAGGTATATATATATAGCACAATAGATGTAACATACCCGCCACAAGACAAAGATGCACCTATAAATCTATGATGTCTATAGGCCGTTGTTGTCTCTTACCATTAACCTTTCATATTAAAAAGTTAAATTATTTTTGAAATGAAACTTCTTTAGAATCGTTGTGAATTCAAAACGGGAACAATGGAATAGCGACAGGTAAGAGACACAAATATATATTCATCTCATTCTTTTGCAGGTAAGAGACACAAATATATATTCATCTCATTCTTTTGTCGCTTTACTGAAGTTTCACTTCTATCGTGTGTGAATCGCACTTTTTTGTTTAAAAGAACAGATATCCGGATCCGGATAAATAACAGGTCAGCAATGAACCGTTAAAACCTAAGTTTATTATTAATGTAATTATTGCGGCCTTATTTATTTAAGCATCCTTGAATTAGCGATCTTAAAATCCTAACTAATGAAACTAGTCGGAAAAGTGCTACCAGAATGCTTGGGGCAAGTGTGGTAATACAGCGAGGTTGCCGCATGATAGGAAAAGGAAGCTTTTATTCGTTTCATATTTTGCGGTTAAGACATGATACATAATTGCTTACAAAAGAAAGGTGGGCCACATTGATGAAATTTTAAAACAATTGAAAAAAAAACTGAATAATATGAATAGTTATAAATAGCTTTTCATTTAATAACTTGGTTTTTCTTAATGTAATATAATTATAATAAGTCTTTATTCTTTATTAAAAGAAGTTATAAAATTTAAATAGATAAATATCCTTAGACACGCTACACAAATTGAATTGAACCCCAAATTAGCAATTATATAACGCATCGTTGGTCGCGTGGCTAGCGTAAACACCTAACTACACTGACCAACCGCGAGGTTCGGGTTCGATTCCCGACGCGCGACGGGGGCAGGCATTTGTGTGATGAACATTTAGATATCTGTCTGGTTGTTTATTAAATTTATTCTGGTATCTATTTAAGTATTTATATGTATAAGAATCGTTGACTAACACCCATAACACAAGCATATAATTTGCTTACTTTGGGGTTAGATTCAATTCGTGTGACTTGTCCAAAAAATATATATACGCAAGAGGCTCACAATTCCAGTCTAAGACTGACAACGTACCATCAAGAACTTTGGTGTCTATGGATGGCGTGAATTTCTATTTATGAGATCTGTCTGATTTCTTAAAAAAAAACTTTCTGTTTCATTTTGAAGTAGTATCTGTTTTTTTTTTCGTTTTGTATTAGTATCTTCACGCCAATATCCCCGAAGAGGTTGTCAGAGGCACAACCACGACTATGGAAGACACTAAGTCCCACAATGTGACAGGTGGCAAGCCTATCGCCAACCATTAATTAACCATTAATAGAAAATTTGAGAAACCACATTTTTTCATTTTCATAACCAAAACCATAGTCACGTATGGTCTTCTAATTATTTATTTGTAATAATTATTTCATGTTGAGAAATATATAAATAACTTTATATATTAAGTATATAACAAATATATTAATTAAAGTATTATATTTCCAAATCTCCCTGCGATTTTCCCAATTTTTACAATTACCCATCAAAACAAATTAAGGTTATTGGACTTAGGGAAATGAGGATTCATTTTTATGATAAGACTAGCTGACCGGCGAACTACATCATCCGATTACAGGCGGTGGTAAAAAAGAACTGGTACAAGTAACGATTTCATTTATTAAAAGAAGTAGAAAGTAAAGGCAACTTAGAATAATATTACGGTATCGCTTGATATTAACAGTTTGTATGGATTAATATTTTTTTTACTTTTCTCTGCAACTTTCTTAGTTTTTTTTATAAGAACCTACTTGACGATAAGCTAGCACACCAAAAAACAATTAACAAAATACGTCCACCCGTTCAGGTGTGATGCAATGACCAGGCGAAATGGGGATTCATTTTATAGATATCGGTGTTGAGCTAATAATTGTAAAATGGATGTTTTTGAAACAGTAAAAGAAAATCTTTACTTTGTGTAAACAGGAAAATTTATTTGCGAACGTCGACGAAGGGGTTTTAATTAGTAAAAAAGAGTATCGAAGTATTTAAAAATGTTTATATCAACGTTATTCGAATACGAACTGGCCCATGGATATTCTATGATGCGTTTATCCTACTACCAAAACCGACTTTTATTACTACATAAACAAAACTGTTAATTAACTACTTTATTTTTATGAAGTTTAAGAAAGAAAGAAAATTATTTATCTGCGGAATATGTAGGTATGCAAATGAGATGTTACAAAAATATTTAAGTATGTCAACATATTCTACCATATTTTGGTGTGCAAACCTTTTAATATTAACCTGTTCCCCGTGTTGGTCCGGGCCCCTATGTAGAATAGAAAGTAAAAGGTGACCATAGGCTTGCCATCGCTACCACCGTGGCATCTGACTAGGTGGTAGAGTTTCGCAGCGACTCGCCCTGATTGGTACCACCGTCTTACCTATTCCTACAGCCATAACGTTATGACATGTTCCAGTTTGGAGGGTAAGGTAGCCAGTAAACTTAATTTTGATCGAAGCCTCAGGTTGGCAACGCACCATTACCTTTGGTGTCTCTAGGCGGCGTCAATTTCTTAACTTCAAGTAATCTGTCTTCTTGTTTGCCTTCTAATATCATGAAAAAAAGATTTATTCGAGGTTAAGCCGCTGAATCGCTTTTAATGAAATTTGATATACATTTACTTAAAAACTCGAGCTTAACATATTTAACACGGGCTTCTTGTATTTAGAAATCAAGACCCAAATAGTAAATGATAGTTTATTTAAAATCATTTAGAAATCAACTAAGCATGACCTAACTATTTTACGTTGACGAAAGCCAGAGCTATATATGTTTGCTGTGACATCTGAATATATTCGAAGGCTACTGAAGACGTCATTCCACATGCCCTTGAGGCAAATTCCTTCACGATTGTCAATAAAATGAATTAATCCAATAAGGAATAGTTTTCTAGAGCTTTTTGTGTCTGTAGTCTAATATTAGAACAAACGTAGTGATTATATTATCTTTGATTAGAACTGTCACTGTGTGATTTTGTATTATGTAACTAACGTTGGCTCAATGAAATAGATCACATTTGACAAATGTCAATCTCTGCAAATACTTGTCAAAATAAAACATAAAAATGTATTTTTATGACATTACTATCTAACCCGGCAGACGTTGTTCTGCTCCTTTTTTTGCTGTGATTCACCCTCATCCCTTAAGGATAAAAAAATAGACGTTAGCCGATTCTTAGACCTACTCAATATGCTCACAAAATTTCATGAGAATCGGTCAAGCCGTTTCGGAGGACTATGGTAACTAACATTGTGCCACGGGAATTTTATATATAAGACTAGCTGTCCCGGCGAACTTCATTCCACCCGTTCGGTTTGTATGGGAAAAATAAAGTATTGTTTTTCCATTTTCCTTGTAATTTACCCGGTTTTCCTTATCATAAGAACCTTCTTCTCACAATAACTAACACAACCAAAAACGAATTATCCAAATCGGTTCAGTTGTTCGGAAGTTAGGCGCTTACCAACACATTAGGCAACTCATTTTTATATTATAGATTACAATAAAGGTTACGTCACATGAGTAGATAAACGGATATCCGTTTCTACTCATGTGGTTACGTATTTTTATAATAAAAGGTTAAGCAAATCGGCAATACTTACTTTGAACAATGATATAATATTAATACGAAGAAACAGTGTCAAATTTCGATGAACTGTCAAACGTTCGGTTCGATTGATTTGATCGGATTTCATCCGAAGGTCGTGGGAAGAGTCTCCTAAACCAGGATGTTTGATAAGAGAAATTAATGTGAAGGTAGCTAGGCAAGTTTGCAAGGATCGTGCCAAATATAGCATTCGATACTCTCTGCCTTCTCCGTTAAAGAATTGGTGTGAAAATAAGTAGTAACATCTTTGGTATTTATAAGCAGCGGTCGTCTTCATCGGGAGAGAGCATTCTTGTACGATATCATATAACATACAAGAAAAAATTTCAAGCTTGTAATACCACTTGATATATAATACCAATATGACATTTACTAATCTCCAATAATACTCAACAATTTATAATCAGCTGACTTTGTCTACTTCTGTTTGTAAAAAAAACAAAAATTCTCAGACGGGAGAAAATTGCTAAGCATATCAGTATAATATTTTTACTTAAGTAAAAGTGGTGGTGTGTCCTAGTGTTTCGGTGTTGGCGTTGACTGGACTAGAGGTTTTGGGTTCAATTTCAGACAACTCAAAATGTGTTTTTTAAATTTTCTCGTCGAAACAACGTTGCCCAGATTTGAATAAGTTTATTTTTAGAAGATGAGTTTGCCATTTATTATATTGTGGGGCTAAGTACCTCTTGCTAATCTTGGATGCCCTGTTCGTACCTACCTTTGCTAACCGTTTCCGAGATAAGCGCGAGACACTTAAAATGGTTACTTTATATTTTATAACTTAACATGAAACAAACCCGCGATATTACACGATTTACTTCGCATTATGTAATCTAAACCCGTCCTGAAACTTTCCTGAACCTATCGAATGCAAAAGTTTTTTTTAAAAACTGTTTATTAGTTTGTCGCTTTTATTTGTTTGTAGATTGTCGCTTACAAATAAATAAACTACAATATTTTCAGGTTTTTAACTAGGCCAATTTGACTGGATGTTTTTTGTATATTTTTGAAGCGATGACTCTTGCAATATAGGATAAATGCGGTCGAAATGAGAGCGCTACGGAAAACTGTAATGTAACGCTCTCTGATCGCTTTCGTAACGGTGAGATCCGAGAAAGAGTGGGATTGAAAGAAAGTGTTGGTGTTAAAATACGAAAGGGCATGCTCCGCTGGTTCGGTCATGTAGAAAGAATGGCAGACGAAAGATTGACAAAGCAGATATACAATGCGAATGTGGATGGATGTAGGTACCCGGGGAGACCAAGGTTGTCATTCCGCGATCAGATCACTCGGAAATTATCCAAGGGTGGTGTCAAGAGTCTCCGAAACCGGCGTGTTTGTATGAAAAGGGTAATGAATGTGAAGGAAGCTAGAAAGATTTGTCAGGATCGTGAGGCCTGGCACTCGATACTTCCTGCCTACCCTGTAAGGGACTTGGCGTGAAGATATGTGACGTGTGACTCTTGCAATAATAAACCGATTTTAATGGTGCTTCTAAAGGCAGGACTTGATTTCTAGGTTGTCCCACAACAAGTTTATCAAGATCCGACTAATAGTTTCTGAGTTTATATTTAATTATCCATAAACTTTCATCAACTTCGACGATATCTTTATCAAAGATCTCGGAATTATTAGCTACCCATTTCTTGTTAAAATTAATTACCAAATAAAAGATAATTTAATAATTACCACTGTTTTTGCAGGTTTAGTTAGATTAAATTATTTACAATAGGAAGGTACCTCTTTAGTCATCCTATCCTATTACTATTATAAATACGAAAGTTTGTCTGTTTGTTTCTTCTTCACGCAAAAACTGCAGAACGGATTTTCATGAAATTTGGCGCACACATAGAGGATAGCTTAGATTAACACATAGGGCAGTTTTTATACCGAAAAAATGTTAATATGGGACCATTTAACCATGCAGACAACAGCTAGAGGTACCGGTGCAGTACAAATCTTATCGACATTTGTTTTGAAATCATTAAAACGGACTTACTGACATACTCTTGCATATATGTAATTGAGAGTTGTCAAATTAACGTAGCTTCGGAATCAAACTCGCGAACTAATTTTACGACTTCGCATCTATTAGACCAATACCAATAGAAATAATAGATTTCTTACATGAGTAAAGTATCTACTCGGACCTAGTGTGTATATGTATTACAGTTTACATACCCGATTGATCTCTTCTTCAGTTAACTGCTTAGCCATTGTGTTGTCAGTCATATTATTTCCAGAAAACTAGGTCATTGAACTGCTCTTTAAATTAAGCCTAATCTCCACAGAGAAAAGTCATCCGATTACAGGCGGTGGTAAAAAAGAACTGGTACAAGTAACGATTTCATTTATTAAAAGAAGTAGAAAGTAAAGGCAAATTAGAATAATATTACGGTTTATTAAAAGTTAAAAGTAATTTCATGGATGCGACAGTATCGGTGGCGTGTGGTCACGCGTCCTGGCTGGCACGTCCTGGCACCGCTCACATCGATTTTAGATTAGTTTAAAATCCGTATATTTTTAACCATAATATGATAGCTTACCCTTATAATTTATATAGACAAATATTATTTTATAATAATAAATATCCATGGACAAGTAACACAAAGTATCTTCACGCCCATATCCCCGAAGAGGTAGGCAGAGGTACAACCAAGGCACCCACGACTAGCCGAAGACACTAAGTCCCACAATGTGATAAGTGGCAAGCCTATCGCCAACCGGGCACATTTCCAATCTCGACCAACATTTTTTTTTAATTAGAAAATTGGAAAAATCCTCATCTAGAGGGTCAGGTGTTTGACTTGACTGCAGGAGGTTCCGGGTTCGATTCCCGGGTCAAGCAAGAAAGGAAAATTTGGTTTTTCCAATTTTCTTATAAAAAATGTTGGTTGGTTGGATATATGCCGGTGTGCGATAGGCTTGCCACCTATCACATTGTGGGACTTAGTGTCTTCGGCTAGTCGTGGGTGCCCTGGTTATGACTCTGCCTAATCCTTCCGGGATATGGGCGTGAAGATACTTACTTCTACTGTTTCTTTTAGTTGTCCATGTTCGGGGATCGAACCTAAACCTCTGCCTACCT
>NJDC01001391.1:0-27199 GCA_002245475.1 Calephelis virginiensis
CCTTGAAACTTGCAGGAGGCGAGTTTTTAAATGTAAAGAAAAGTTTTTTGAGTAATAGCATAATAAAATTATACTAACATTTCTCCGATTCTTATTTAAAAAAAAAAACTTTTTTAGACAAAATTTATTTCGTTATTAGCAATCATAATTAACCGCAGTAAAACTGCAGAAACCGTCTCTAATTACTTCATTGGGTACCACATCGCGATTTAATAATTCGTATCCCAAATATTTCCGATACTGTCCCAAATCAATTTTACCAATATTCTATTAGTTGTTTTTGGGTTACACTCAATAATGCATACTTTCATCACTATTCTTGACGATATCATCAATGATGAGCGCATACAGCACTTTTATGAGTATTTATATTTGGGATACTAATAAAACTAACATAGGACCATCTTAAAATCATAACCTATCTTTTTGAACAAAAAACTTCAAGATAGATTGACTATTGGAGAAGTAATCGGGTAACAAACTTCCAAAAATATGGAAAAAGAAAACATTCCTCCTTCTTTTTTGGAATCGGTCAAACATGCAAACCAAAAAAAATAGGTATATTAACTAATACATATTTTTAACAATGATATACATACTAAATTGTAATAATAATTAACTTAATTAACAGCAGTTTAAATTGAAAATCCAGAAACATATCTACAAAACATGAGCATCATTGTAACACTATACGGTTGTTCCCTTTATTATCTCTTACCATTAGAGCTGCGTGTTTGTTCGTTATCTTATTTAAAACCTAAAATACCACAATGGTGAGCACTGACGTAATATCGGAAAATGTGAGTAAAGTCATGGTACCAATCCTTACCATCTTTTGTGTTCTATTTCCCCGTGTTGGTCCGGGCTCCTTTGTAGAATAGACCATCTGCCTTCCTGCCAGACAGCTCGTAAAAGGCGAGCATAGTCTTACCGTCACTACCACCGTGACATCCTATTAGCTGGTAGTTTCGCAGCAACTCGCATGGATTGGTACCACCACCTTTCCTATTCCTGCCATCATAACGACAGTGCTTGCCGTTGACGTGTTCCGGTTCGGAGAGTTAGTTAGTCGGTAAACTTACTTTTGTTCGAGGACTAACACCTTGGCCTCAGGTTGGCAACGCCCCATTCTCACCTTTGGTGTCTCTAGGCGGCGTGAATTTCTTACTATCAGGTAAGCCGTCTGCTAGTTTGCCTTCTAATGTCATAAAAAAAGCAATTGCTTAATGATTTATTTGAATGAAAGGTATGGATAATAACAGCCTAACTATGCTTAAGACGTAGTCAAATAGACTAAGCCCAAGAACTCACAGGATTTGAGGAACGTCAGAGAGCAAATGGAAGTTATGAGTTTCTGGAATATTGTTACAGTTTAATTATACGTATATTATGGTGTAACTGTTTCTACACCACATATAATATAAAGCAATTAGACTCTTCCAATTCCGATACGACGTCATACTTGTAATTTTGTAAAGACGCTTGAGAAATCGTTTTTTTAATAATGGAAGACAGGGCAGGCTTTCGGAAAGGACATCCATCAAAACAGACTCTAATGTGGATAATATCTTCAACTTTTTATACCTTTTCTATGAGACGTTTTTGACCATTTTCATCGCTTATGGGGACTAGAGGTCGAGGTCCTAGATTCGATCCCCGGGTGAGAAAATTTGTATTTTCAATTTTCCAATAAAAATATAGTTTCTCGGGATATGTGCCCGGGTGGCGACGGGCTTGCCACCTATCTCTTTGTGGGACCTGGTATCTTTGGCTAGTCGTGGGTGGCTATTGCCTTGGTTATGCCTCTGCCCACGACTTCGGAGATAAGATATTTTTACTTTTTTTATGTGAGAGGTGGCCTATAGACACCAAAAATGTTATAAATGCTTAGCTAACTGTGACTGGGATGTTTTTTTTAAATTGCTATTCCCTCTAACTGACTCAGAGACTTTTCTCTGCTAACTTCTCTTTCATGCTAGTTCTCATTTTTGTGCCTCTCGTACTTTCATGCCGCATACTTTTTCTTTCTTTCACTTTCTCATTCTTAATTTCTTACTTACCATCTATCTTAATTCCTATTCTAGACTAGTTTGTATTTTATTTTTTATTTATTTAGGGGTAACTTTAAAACAATTTTTTACATACTGCTATTTTCTTCTCTTTTTTTTATCATATCATTTTGCTTATCCTATTATTAACTATACATTATTATCAACACCTGATTTATTTGTTTATTATATCAACATCCTATTTTGTAATTTTTTATTATATTTTTGTAGTGTTGATAAAATTTTATTCTTATAATGTTCAATTACTATTTTACACTTTGTTCCTTTTAATTGCCTTGGTCACCATTTTATTATATTATTTTGAGTATCTTTATATTTATTTTTTAATATTTATTTATAATTATATTTAGTTTGAATATCTTTGTAAGTTATTAAATCACTAATAGTTATTTAAATCACTATTTACTGGTGTACCTATATCATGTTCTAGGTCGAACTGCTCGGTGCCATTTTGTAGATATTCGAAGAGAATGTGTGCCACCGTCTCACTTATATCATTGTCACACACACATTTCGAACTCTGTTTGCATTTAAATCGGCTCAGGTACTCATCGTATCCTCCATAACTCGTCAAGACCTGTGTCAGAATGTTGGTGGGTCTTACTTTTTTAATGAAACTGTACGCTTTGATGGCGTCAGGCAGGAACATTTTGGTCGTCACCGCAGTATCTTTTGCTCTGTAACTTCTGTTCCATGTGTCAAGCGTCGCTACTCGGATTTGACGCTTGACCCATGAGACAGGGCACGCCTCGTAATCTGGTTTCATCTTGAGGTTTAAGGCAGCTTCCTTAGCCTGGTTGTGAGCCCTCTCGTTCCCTGGTAGTCCGGCATGCGCCTTGACCCAAGAGTGAGAGCGATTTATGTTGTTTCTTACACTCCGTTAAGTTGTGTCTGGTTTTAACAGCCATCGGATGTGTAATGCTGTTATTCGTAATAGTCTCCACCGAGGATCGCGAATCACTATATATTGCGAAGCTTTTATATGGACTGTTAAGGATCTCGCTCGTAACAGCAAATATGGCAAGTACTTTGGCCTGGTAGACAGTGCAATGGGACGGTAGGTTTAGTTTTTTACTTTTTGTTTCGGTTCCTTCTTTCCAGAAAGAAAGAGTAGTTCCGACTTTGTTTTCAATTTTGCTGCCGTCCGTGTATATTTTGACTTCATATTGTTCGTGAAAATTTAGCAGATCAAGGTCTAACGGGCTTACGAATTCAAGCTTCATATTTTCTGCTGGGTGAGGGAGATTCGTGGGGGCTCCCATCGCCTCCACTTCCCTGTCTTCTGATTCTAGCCGGACTTACCCCCTTTTAATCTCATACAGGGATGCATGCTCCTATATCCTGAGATATAATGGTAGCAGCCCGACCAGTATCAGGGCAGAGTTTAGTGAAGTCGTTCGGTATGCTCTACATTTTTTTTTGCGCGAATCTCTGCTGGACCATATTTAGGTGTTTCCGTACACAAAGTTTTTGAGCAGCTTGAGCCCATGCGCTGGTGGCGTAAAAAATAATGAGCTCGATCACTATGACATAAATGGTCCTGACTATATTAGAATTTAGACCCCATCTAATTTTCGCAGCGCGGGAAAGGCGCTTATAGATGTTTATGGCCTTCTTGCATTTATTCGCAATGTGTACGTTAAACGTGAGTTTTGCATCTATGGTTAGACCTAAAACTTTGATATTGTCTGAGAGGCGGATCTCGGTCCCACCCATGTACAGCCGCGGAATATCATATCTGAGCTTCCTTGTCACAACCATCGCTACAGTTTTATGTGGTACAAAGTTAAGCTTGTTCATGGTACCCCACCGCTGACCATGGGAAAGAACGGGATTCGCAGCTCGTTGATGTCTATAGCAGTGTCGCCCTCAAAAACAAGCACGACATCGTCAGCAAAAGCCTGCGCGTATACTTCCTTCTCCTCCATGTACTTCAGTAGAGGGTCCAGGAGCACATTCCATAAGATGGGACCACTAGTAGAGCCCTATACGCAACCAACGCAACGGGGAACGTTCCCTTTATGACCTCTTCCCCACCATATCTTAGTCTCACGCTTCTGTCGCTTAGGTAGCTGTCAATGATACGTCTCATATTTATTGGGCATTTCTCCTCGGCTAGCCTGACACGTATCATTCGCCACCATGCGTTATCAAAAACCCCCTCTATGTCTAGTGATACAACTGCAAGTAATTTCTTCTGTTGAAGTTTCAGTTTTATGTGGTGAACTAATGCATAGAGGGAGTCTCCGGTTCCGGTTTGTGGCCTAAATCCATATTGTACGCGACTGAGCCTTGGGAGAATATACCACGTCATTCTATTGACACTCATCTTTTCCAGAATTTTACCCATCAATGGCAAGACCGGGATGTTAGGCTAATTGTGCACGTATACCGGCTACCATATCGTCCAGATCAGAACATGACGGTCCTTATGAGCAGTAGAAATATGTAAGGTGATGGATCCCTAGCCGGACATTTCGGTGTACAGCACTCTATCACCAGTGAAACTTGGAGCTAAAGTTTTGTGGTGAAATACTTTTGGTGCCATTAGGAAGTAACCATCTCTTCCTGGTGATAAATATAATTTTAAGAATTTCATTATTGCAGTCTTAATTAGAAGGTTTTCGTGCAGAAGCTAGGCCCTTAGAAATAACACTATCTTAGTTATTCCTGCCGCCATAACGTCAGTATTCCAGTCATGTTCCATGCTGGAGGGCTACCCTACCACATGTGTCTAAAGACAAAAACAGGAAAATATTTTATGTTAGGGATCACACTAGACTAGACTTTAATAAACTAAACATTTCCCTAATATTTTGACTATGTCACGATCCGATGGTAACACATACACGTAGCACGATCGATCTTTCAAAAGGCTCGGGTTTTATTTCCGACAGAAACAAGCATGTCAGTAATTCTTTATTCAGGTGATCGCCTCTGTAGTCTAGCTGTTCAAGTATTGGACTTGACTGCATGAGTTCCCTGTTTCGAATCCTGGGTAGGGTAATAAAAAGAAAATTTGGTTTTTCTAATCCTATTATAATATTATAAATGCGAAAGTTTGTAAGTATGGATGTATGGATGTTTGTTACTCTTTCACGCTCGAATGGCTGAACGGATTTGTCTGAAATTTGGAAGACAGATAAATTGTGACCTGGATTAACATAAAGGCTATTTTTAATCCCGATCGCACACCGGGTTTCTGTGAAAACGCGGGCGAAGCCGCAGGTAGCAGCTAGTTTTTTAATAAAAACATGTTGCTCGGGATTGGATATGTGCCCCGTTGGCGTTGTGGGACTTAGTATCTTCGGATAGTCGTAGGTGCCTGGTTCTGCATCTGCCTACCTCTTCGGGGATATGGGCGTGAAGATACTTTTTTTTATTAAGGTGTTTTTGGTTAGTATCGATGTTCTTTTTAGCCCTCCCAAAAAAAGAGATGTTGTAATTTTGACCTGTCTGTGTGTCTGTTTGTGACGTCACGACTCCTAATCAAATGAACCGATTTTGAACTGGAATTTTTGTTTAAGAGCTGACAGCTGATGGTTTCTAGCCATTCCACATGTTGAACTTCAGCATTTAGTGCCATAATATTGTACCCATGCATTAATCTTAGGATACGGGCGTGAAGGTATTTACTATAATAAAGTAACGTTTAAACTCTTTTCCCGTTATAAAGAAAACTGTAATCCTTTGGATCTTGATTTTATTCAAAGGCAAGGTGCGGGTGTCTTTAATTTTCGGGCATTGAGATCGTTATCATTAGAATTAAGAGGGTATTACAGGAACGTTGAATCTAAATTACCCATTTTATCCCTCTTCTTAATTAAACTGGCCAATTTTGAGGTTTTTTTAGTCTGTTACGTAAGATTAGTTTGTGATCTTCATAGAAAAGGTTGTCGCTCACCACGAAATTAGTTTTGTCATGATCGTGCTGGCTTCTGTTTATTAATTAAGTGCTTTTTAAATTAAGGATAAACTTTTAATGGAATAGAAGTACCCTCGTGAACTCATAAAAAACTCTTGAAATCAGTTTTTTTATAGGAAAAGGTTTGAAATCGTTTGTTCCTGATTGTATCAACTTTTTTTAGTTTGTTCCTCAACAGCTAAAGTGGTTCTATAGGGCTCCTATTGCAAAACTCAATGGATTTTTTTTCATTAAGTTTGCAAGGTTTACATTTTCAACTGCTTAAAATTTATTTGCTAGGTGCAAAATTGCACCATTTTTTTTTATTTGTACATTGGCATTTACCTTGAAGATTAATTGTATTAATTTTGTTTGTTTCACTATAGTTAGGTTTCAAAAACTTATTGGGCCATCAATGATATCGACAAAATATTCTAATGGAAAATATGGTCTAACATGACAAAAAGGAATCTCACTCTCGTTCTCATTTGTACTCCGAAAGAATGAGGCCTCCGAGAAGCCATTCCATTGAAGTACAAGGTATCAAGCATTTTAAACACTTCAAAGATGGTACTTTGGCCAAACCAGTGCATGCTATTGTCTGAGTAGGTAGTCACCCAGGTCTAGGTTGCTTTAACGCATTTCTTCCAAAATTAATTTTAATGGGCCTATAGGGCCCACTTTAACTATTGAGGTACAGTACCTACAAACGAATGAAGTTGGTAAAATCAGGTAAAAACTATTTTAAGCCCATTACGATAAAAAAAAGATTTTTAAAAATTTTGCACGGTTCGTTCACAAAGGTTATAGTTTGAAGAATAATTAGTCTTACAAGTAAGAAAAACGTGCCTGCAGGCATAAGAAAGGGATGACGAAGTGACGCCAAACAACAAACGAGACGATTTTTTACTTTCAAAATTCTTAACAGAGAAAAGTGGCAGTGGCGAGCACGGTTGCTGTTATGATAAGTGCATATAAGACTAAACCTAAGGCCTTATGTCTATTTAGTTTCAATTTTGCAATCGTATTCATTATTGGTATACACACATATTTATTAATAACGGGACTACACTTCTTATACTGTATGAATATTTTCATTTCACAATTAATGGAGCAGGCACGCAGCAGATCCGGTAATGCAGATATCTGAATGTTCATTACTTAGTTGCCTGCCTCCGTCGAAAATCGAACTCGAGTGTCACGATGCTCTCTGAAGTTAGACGTGTATTGTAGACCTTTCAACTAATAAGGCTATCTTTATTACAACTGAATTCTTCACATTATATTACTAAACATTAATTCGAATCTGAAATAAATAAAATAATAAATAAATAAATATCCCTGGACAAGTTACACAATATTAATCTAACTCCAAAGTAAGCAAATTATATGTTTGTGTTATGGGTGTTAGTCAACGATACTATTACATAGAAATACTTAAACAGATACTAAAATAACTTTAATAAATAGCCAGACCCGGAAATGCAGACATCTAAATGTTCATCACACAAATTCCTGCCCCCGTCAGGAATCGAACCACAGCCTCGAGGTTGGTTGATGTAGTAATAACAAACATAACTAAAATAAAATTAACAAAATTGGTCTATTAATGCGGTGACTAAGAGAAATTGGGGATCAATTTTTAGAAGTATCTCTGCTTGAGACTTCGACTAGAACGTACGTCAAAAAATTTTATTAGCATACAGCAAAAACTCGAAAGACCATAGCTTTTCTTTCAAATTGCTAGATTTAACGATTGCCATGCTGAAACCTGAACAAAAATAATACAAAGAGCATACTCATTTGCAGATGTCCAACGACGATGGTGACCACTTTCTATCACGTGGCCCACTTGTTCGTTTGCCTCTTCTTATAAATAAAAAAATAGCAGTGAAATTGCAAAAAGTGACTGATTTCGATATTAAATTAATATTAACTTCGATTTCTCTAAAATCCCATCATCAGATCGAGTCTTGGTGGCAATAAAACAACTTCCCAAATGCGCGCTCTAATAAATAAAATAAAAAAAATCTTTCCACCACATCCAAATAATACCGGTCAAATTTGTTCGGGAGATGTCATTTTAGGTCATCTAAACTCGGTGCGAGTAAAATAACATTTCCCGAGTACGAGTATAATCAGTTTTAAAAGATTGCTTTCATCTGACGTTATTTCCATACGAACAAGCCAATAGAGCTTTTTCTCATTTTTACACTATCGCTATCTTTCAATCGCGCTTTCTCTCTAATCTCTATTAATACAAAAAAATATTAGAATAATTCAATTTATTACAAAAAATCAAGACAGTACAACTAATGTACGATTATTGCACTTATTGTTAGGGGAGCCCAAAAAACGATTTTTAGGCTAAGGCGCCCTCTGATTAGGACATAGGAAATGTAACCTTGTACTATGGATAAATACCTCTTTTATGTAAAAAAATATCATGTAGGGGCGCGCGTGTATTTGTTCATAAGCTAACTCGGCGATCTATCTACGAGTAATTGACACGTTAGTTTCGTCATCGTATACACATTAAGAAAGTACACTATTTAATATTTGATGCCCTCGCGTACGATTGGTGGTAATTGTTACATTTCTACAATTGAACTTCACCAATTGATTGACAAAGTCCGCTAGGTAACAAAAAGCTATGGTAACTACACATATAGCATCTTGGGCTGCCCTACCATAGTGTCTTGTCGTGCTTGGGATAAATCTTAAATGGTTTTTTTCTCGTCCTCATAACGAACTCCAGTTGACGATCTTCTCATGAAGTTATCATAACGTATGTCTAGTTTGTAAGAGTTGAAATCTTCTCTACTGATCAAGTATCGGCTTAGCGCTCGTGATGCTTGAGATCGAATGTACTGAAACCAATGCTACAGCATAAGATCAACCCCACACTAGGCAGGTAGATGAAGGTATAATGTTGTATGGGATGTCTTACTCAATAACATTCAATGCTTCTGCAAAACCCTTGAAGGTCAAGTTTAACTCGCACTTGCGTAATTTTTGTTCAAAGATAATGAACAAGTAGGTACACGGTTCTCCTGATGGTATAAGGGCCATAACTCACCGGGACGCCATGGCAACGTGGCCAGCGACGTTGCCAGCTAGTTTGTATTGAGATGTATGACGACTAACGCACTTGGCGATCGAATGGCGACGCTTTGGCAACGCAGGAACACTAAACCTGGTCATGGCAACGTCGCTGGCCACGGCGCAATGGCGTTCTGGTGAGTTATGGCCCTAACACAACAGCGAACTTTAGACACTATCAAAGAATTGTCACTATCCTGTTGCCGCGGTGTTATCCCATAAGTGCAGATCAAATGGCTACCTCGGGCGCGGATCACGATTATGACACTTTCTTTGCAAAGGCAAATACGGATAAAGCGGTGGCCTCCAATCCAGGAAGTTGCTGATCAGAACTTTACTATCAGTGTTTTTTTGACCCATTTTACTTATTACGAGGTGCCAGGTCAAAAGGCAGCTCTAGTTTACCCTAAAGACTAAAATGGGGAGTAATTTACAAATCCCGTGTAATAAAAATCCTGGGTTCGAATCCCGGGTCGGCCAACAAAAAGAAAATTGGATTTTTCCAATTTTCTAATAAAAAAAAATGTTGGTCGGGATTGGAAATGTGCCCGGTTGGCGATAGGCTTGCCACCTATCACATTGTGGGACTTAATGTCTTCGGCTAGTCGTGGGTGTTATAAAAAGTAATTATTAATCATGTTTGTGTATAAAGTCTTCGTGTTGGTCTTGTCTCCTTGCAAAATAGGCCATCTGCCTTTCTTTTATTTTTGTTTTTCTTTTTTTTCTTTTTTTTGTTTTGTTTTTCTTTCTGCGAGGTAGCTTGTAAATGGCGACTATGGGCTTACCGTCACTAGCACTGTAACATCCTATTAGGTGATAGTTTCACAGTGACTCGCCCGAGTTGGTACCTTACTTATTCCTGCCGTCATAACGTCAGTGCTTGACGTTGACGTGTTATGGTTTGGAGGATAAGGTAGCCGGAAAACTTACTGTTGCTTGAAGTCTGACATCTCGGCCTCAAGTTCGCAACGCACATTGCTACCTTTGATGACTCTAGGTGACGTGAATTTCTTTACACCAGAAAATCCACCTGTTTATATGCCTTCTAATATCATATAAAAAAAATATCTTCGACGATTTTAATAAATTTAGTGGTTGACATGATGGAAATGTTAATTGATATACTTACTGTTCGTGAATCGAATTGTTTCCTTAATTGTCTAGTCTGAAAATCTTCAGGACCCCATTCAGGGATGGGATTGAAGAGCTGAGTCCATCCCTACAAAAATAGGTCACTTGTAAACTTGTTACAGGGAATTCCTACAGCAGCTACTACATGTCATTGTGTTATTTCACTGAATTCGTATTACTTCTACTACCTATTAAACAATACACTTTTTTTAATTAATCTCAATTTCATTTAGAAATCGTATTATGGCCGAGCGGATGCATCAATAACGCTAATTCTTGTTTTGTTTTTGTAAATTTATTTTATTGTCAGGAGAAGGCTTTTTAAAACCAAAAGTATCGTAAATTTAGCGAAACAGTAACAAACATTAAATGATGATGATGATGATGATGATTATTATCATCACAAACGTTAACATTTAAACAAAACTTTAAGTTAACTAACTGTTAGTTAACTAACTAATTTAACTCCAATAAATATACATAGTAAAGGCAAATTAACATCTGCCGTGTGAGCTAGTATTAAATTCTAAAATATTTCCACACTTATGTGCGCAGCTATATTTGAAAAGCCACAAATTATTTTATTATTTACAGGTACCTATATAAATAATAAAATAATTTGTGGCATTTGTGTGATAAACATTTGGATGTCTGAATTTGCGGGTCTAGGTGTTTATTAAATTTATTCAGGTATCTAATAAAGTATTTCTATGTATTAGAGTCGTTGTCTAACACCCATAACACAACCATATGATTTGCTAACTTTGGGGTTAGATTCAATTTGTGTTAAATATGTAACAACTTCTTAATAAGTACAACATCCCGCAAATAAGTAATTTTCTTTTCATTTCACATAATATAAAAAAAAAAATTTATGTAAAGCATGTAAAGCCCAGGCAAGCCAATGCATTTACAAAGACCGTAACACGAGTTTTATAAACAAGATATCCAAGTTTCGGGAGGTAATCACTAACAAATTTGGTGTGTAAAGCGTGCGTTCTCAATATAGTTAGGTCTGCGTTTCAATAATAGACAAAGCCAGACAGCCAGACTAAAATTACACAACAAATAAAAAAATAGTACATTACCGATTTCCGTCTGCACACGTTGATGAACACTGCATAAATAAATCCAAGTAAGGGCCACATTAAGTTAAATATAATACAATTTACAAAAACCGCATATAAACGATTTCTCCTTGTTTTAAAAAGCTTATACAGGTAAAAATATATCCAAAATATCTTCGCCTGCAAAAATCCAATGAAATAATTCTGATCCAAGCTAATTAAATGAAGTTGATTACAAACTTAATAACCAATCAATAATATAAAGAATTTTCAAGATTGCAAAGTATTCACAAAACATGTAACAAAATAACTATGTTTTAGTTAAATATACGCGTAAAACATCAGTAATGAAAACACAAAATTAAATGAGAGTGATAAACTTTCATGGCTTTTCACCGCTTTCTTTTGACATATTTTATGTCACATATAATTAAAGACTAAAGTTTAAAAACACTTTTTTTTAAATAAACCTCTAATAAGACCTGGGACAAAAATTTGTACGAAAATCCATTTTACGCAGAAGTTACAGGTAAAGTGCACAAATAAAAAAAAATGTTATGGCTGTTTTGTAGAGCGGTCACACGTATTTTCTTTTATTTTATGATATTAGAAGGCAAACGAGCTGACGGATTTCCTGATGGTAAGAAATTCACGCTGCCTAGAGACACCAAAGGATGCGTTGCCAACCAAACCGGGATGTTTAGCCTCCAGAAAAAGTAAATGTACAGGCTACCTTATCCTTCGAACCGGAACACGACCACAGCAAGTGCTGACATTATTGCGGCAGAAATAGGTAAGATGGTAGTACCAATTAGGGCTAATCGCTGCGAGACTTTACTACCTAGTCAGATGTCACGGTGTTGGTGACGGTAAGCCGATACTCGCCTTTTACGAGCTGCCTGACACATGAAGGCAGATGGTCTGCAAAGGAGCCGGAACCAACATGGGGAAAACATACTATAAATGTAATCGAAATCGCCATTGAGCTCAAGAAAGAAAGAAAACCTTCAAGTCAGAAGAAATAGTCTGTATCAATTGGAAGAAGATAAACTTTGAAGCGCAAACAGGGTCAATTTACATTTATTAAATTACGTTTTATTAATGGTAAATATTTCTTATATTTAAGGGGTTGACTTCTCAGTAAACAGGGTGAATTCGTAAATTTGATGTATGCGAAAAATAATACTCTGATTATTAGATCTCACTGTTACGTATGTGGTCAGCGAGCGATACACCACAGATTTTCCGTAGCGCTCTTATTTCGACTGCGTTTATCCTACATTAGCGCTTTTTCTGACATGCCCAACTCGCGCTTCCATACAACAACCGAGTTAAGCACCTTGATTAAAAAACTTAATCACCTTTATGATCTAGTGGTCCAATTTTTAGACTTAACTTCAGAAAGTCCCGGGTTTGATTCCCGGGTCGGGCAAAAAAAAAGTGTTCTTTCCAATTTTCTAATAAAAAAATATTTCTCGGGATTGAATGTGTGCCCGATGGGCGATAGGCTTGCCACCTATCACATTGTGGGATTCAGTGTCTTCAGATACTCGTGGGTTGTGTCTCTGCGCACCATCGGAGATGTGGTCGTGAAGATACTTTTTTTTACTCAAAACCTCACTTTAAAATAGTTTAGCGAGAGCTCCGTTCACGTACGTACACACTTTCATTTCTATACGCGTAGTATAATTTCAATCCCTGCATAAAGCACTACTAAGATAAAAAAAAAATATAAAAATTGTTGTAGCACTACATCCGCTAAAACTCTTATATCTGTTCTAGCTACGTCTCTTTCAAATACTATTAATTTGGTTTTCATCGCATTCAAATTGAAGTCTCTTTCACAACAATCACCTTCCATAATTGTGACCAGTTTTTGCAGCTCAGATGGTAAAGAGCCCAAAATCATCTGCACAAAGCAGGCAATAAACCACTTGGTCATCCATGCGCATTCCCATATTTATTTATCTTAAACTTTGAAAGCATTTCTTGAAATTCAAGATGAATAAGCGTGTTGGCAACACACAGCTCTGATTGACGTCAAATTGTCATTGAACTGGGCGATGTGTTGCCGTCCATGCGGATTTACTTATTGATTACGAAACCTCGATAATTATTTGAAAGTGTCTGCCCTGTATTGCAAACACAACCATGTAGCTACAATACTACTGGAGGCTATACTCCTAACAAAGACCTGGTTTCATTTGAAAATATTGCTAACTCATTCTAATTTACTGTCCTCTCTTTCTTTTTGTCTTTGTTAATTGATATAACAAGACTCTCAGATTTAGCAACTGCTGTTATCCTTTTCTATTCTGAATTAATATCTAACGAGTAGTGGGTACATTTGCACAAATAAGATAGTAACGTTTACGTTATATCTATGGGATCTGATATTGTCTCTCACCATCAGGAAAGTTATTCTCTAACATAAAAAAACCTGTTCAAATTAAACTCAACCATGGCTGATGTTTGGCGCTGAGATGCTAGAAGTGTTATAGCTTGTCATACATACACAATAGTAAAAAGGCACAAAATGTAAACTGATGATCCACAACTTAGTAGGAGGTACTCCAAAATGGAAAGTAATATCATCTACCAGGCGTCCAACAGAATATATCCAAAATATTATTATAGACTCCAATAATATGGACACGCCAATTCCACCAAGACGTAACAAACTTTTTATCTGAAAATAATACGAACCTTACCATACAGTAATTAATTAAGCGCAATACAAATGCAAAACAACGGCTTTCAATATCTACACGAAAAGAAAACTCCGATTTCCCTAGAGATCCATCATAGGATCCAGACTTCATGGTCCTACGACATGCCAAGGTAAATTAGTTTAAGTTTTAGCCCTGATGATGCGAAGCGATAAGCGAAACCGGTAGGCTATTTACAAAATAATGAATTATATGTGATACCTACGTAACACTGTACAATTGTTTCTTCTTTTAAAGATATAAATATTTAGAAGTTTTACCAAGTGCCGACGATATAAAATATCAACTATGTTGATTTTTGTTATTAAAAAGATATTGCTCTGTTTTATATAAAGAAATATGTTTCGGCACCTAAGACATAACATTTTATAGATATTTGGACTCACAAACGAATACTGAGTACTCTCTTTGGATAGATACCTTATCTTGAAAGATACTCTGTATATCTGTACTCATGATCACAGACTATAGCAATCATACTTTGCAAATGAATGAAATTCGAAACTAAATTAAAGCATTCTTACCGGTTCATGAATAACAAAATTCATAAGTAATCCTAAAATTGCTACAATGACAGCTGTACTCCTTGATGACATACAGTTCAATTCTCTTGCTGTAGCTTCAATGAAACACGATAACGTTATCACCTTAAAATATTAGCTTAAGTTAAATATTTAAAACAACAACCATCATCGTAATTTTAAAAATAAACTTGGCTGTTCCCAACGCTTATTCTACGGCCGTTCAAAGAATGCATTCCTGACACGTTTTTTGACACGCTATTGAACTGAAAGACGTAACTTTGTAATGGCGTTGCAGTTACGATAAAAATATTATTGCTGGTTGTTCACCGTTCTAACAATTGATAAGCAATAAAAAAACATTATTACATCAATAATCAATTAATGTTATAATATTGTGCCAAAGTGGGTGTCAAATAACTTGGTAAATAATACTTTTCTAAATCTAAATTGCGCTATTACAAGATTATGTCAGCGTTTTATATTTGCAGTGATGTGCTAACAATAACAGGCAATAATAGTATCGTAATCTGTTCTTATACAGTTACACTTTATAAAATAATACGTTTTGTTTTTCTTTTTAAGAGTTTGAAAATAATTGACTATAAGATTAGTTTTATCAAATATAATAAATGAAACTACGACCAAACCGAACGCGCGAAAGAAAGTAGCATTTTTATACTTAGATCAAAAACGGTAACCCCAAATGGCGTTATGGGCTGCCATTTTGTGACGCTAAAACAGTCGTCTGTTATCATTTTTTTTTGCAAGTGTGCAACTTTTGCAAGTGCTTTCGATCTGTTTTTACTTGATAACCCGACTTTCGTTTATGGACTGTTTCTGCTTTTCAAACTGACATCGGCGCTAAATCGGACTTTAATTGTGTTTTTGTGACTTTTGGTGCATAATCGCCTCTGCGGTCTAGCGGTCCGGGCGTTGGACTTGACTGCTTGAGGTTCGAATCCCGGATCGGGCAATAAAAAGAGAATTTGGTTTTTCCAATTTTCTAATAAAGAAAACGTTGTTCGGGATTGGATATGTGCCCGGTTGGCGATAGGCTTGCTACCTATCACATTGTGGGACTTTGTGTCTTCAGCTAGTCGTGGGTGCCCTGGTTGTACCTCTGCCTACCCCTTCGGGGATATAGGCGTGAAGTTACTTACTTACTTTATAATGCATAAACGTGGACAAACATTGAAAAGTGGAGCTCTTGAGTTAATCATCAAGCTGCAAGATTACTTTGAGCGGGAGCGACAAAATGGCGGCATGGTACCTGTCGAACAAGTACAAGAACGGGTCTCTCAGGCGCTTGGAGTTAGCAAACGAACGATTACAAATATTAATAAAAAAAAGTTCTGCTCTACTGGCATGGAAGATAATATTTTACGTACTCCAAAGAAGAAACGTAGAACTAAACCCGTGACAGATATTGACACCTTTGACGCCGATGCAATCAGAAATCATTTAAATGGTTGCTGTTCCAGAAATGAATATCTGAACAGGAAGAAGCTTTTGGCATCGTTAAGAGTTAAAACTGCTTTAACTAAAATCTTAAAAGATGTTGGTAAAAAACAAACGCAAGAAAAATTTTAATAGAACGATACGATATAATTATAAAACGAATAAGTTTTTTGAGACAAGCAAAAAAAATATGATAACTGGAATAGTGTCGTGTTCATTGACGAGACATGGCTAAACGCCAATCACACGGTTTTCCGTTCTTGAACGGATGATACACAAGCGTCGACGTCAAAAGTACCAATGGGTAAGAGGGTTCGTCTGATAATATGCCACGCAGGTTCTGCAAAATACGGCTTTGCGGAGAACGCGTTACTGGTATTTCAATCAAAAACCACAAATGACAACCACGAGGAAATGAATGCGACTACATTTAAAGATTGATTCCAGAACGTGCTTTTGCCCAGCCTACGAGAGCTAATTAAATTATTTAAAGAAAATAAAGCGGCAAATGTGCGATACGAAATCGATGAACTAGCTCTTGAGTACGGTCATCATGTTCTACGAATTCCACCGTATCATTGCCAATATAACGCGATTGGGCTAATCTGGGCTCAAATAAAAGGTTACGCCGCCCGCCACAGTACTTCCCCGCCATTCAGCATGAAAAAGATGATGACCCTATTAAAAGAGCCTGCCGGAAAGTCACAAGAGATGACTGGGCAAAGGTTGTTGAGGAGACTAAAAATCTGATTGTGGAACATTTTGACCGAGATATCAGGCTTGATTCTGTTATTGATAACAATATAATTATACATGTAGGCGAAGATGATAATGAAGATACTACCTCCTCAAGCAAATCGGAGTCTGATTAATATTCTGTACTCACATTCAATTCAATGTATTTTATTGCATAGAAATACAGATTGTAACTTCGTAACAAAGAATAAATAAAACAATTTTATTATATAAGTAATACCCTTTTTTGGTTTCCGCTTAAATAACTGAAATATAAATTTTAAATAATTCCACCAATTCAAAACGAAAATAATCTTAAAAATAACGCGGCGGTTCATTTTGGAGGAACGGTAACGAACTCAGTGTTATGTTTTGTCCATCACTAGTCGTGACTAACTGATAGGTGTCAGGAACGCATTCTCTGAACGGCCGAACACTCTTGGGAATCCAGAGATGTATAGAAAATGTAAAAAAAATGTATACGCATTACAGAGCGACAAAACGGGAAAGACAGTTAGTAATGAACAGATTGTTCTTACCAGAAGCCAAAATCTCTAAGTATACCCCGCACCACATAACACACACTAAATAACTTATTAATAATTTTATTTGGACTTAAGTAGTGATTTCCACAAAGTCACGCCTTCGATCGATTATTACCCAGGGTTTACTTCCACACTTATTTTTTTTTAACTTTTCGTAAATTTCTGCGTCCCTCGTCAAAGGTGGATTCAAGTTTTTTTCTGGTGAGGCCATACAATGCAGTCAAATCAGGTGAAAAAAAAACCAAGTATATGGACCTATTAATTTGTCTGGTACACAAAATCAACAAATGAGGGGGCCTCGTACTCCAATTGAACTCCTGCTTCCACCCATATCCTTAATAAGGAGTCCATTGACACTTTTTTAACACATTTCGAATATAAATTCCAACTCAAAAAGAAAACGAAAATATTTGTTTTTGTCTTGTTTGTTCACCTCAGAAACACCATATTTATTATAGCCAGCTTTCACAGACCAATAGATGATATTACAAAGATTTGTCATGACGTCCATATTTGTATGTCTGCTATTTGGTCCGCTAGCCTAATCATGGTTAAAAAAAAATACCAACTTTAAAGAGGTCTTTATTAAATTATGACGTCCCTTAATTGAATGTTACCTATGAGATTCATGCAAAAAGCATTTTAATAGCTTAATATTGTGCGTGAAAATCCGCGGATATAGAGTTTTAGATTTGTCTATTATAAATCTAAGAGTAAATAACTACAAAATGATAAAGTCAGGTCTTACCAATACACAGAATTCAACAAGAAAGTTCAGTATCAGAAATAACATGATGTATATATCGCCAATAGCGAAAGAATGAAAATATATAGGCCAATAATAAAACAATGAGCCAGTACCTGGAACCAAAATTTATAGTTTTTTAACCACATCGTTCCTTGAAAGGTTAGCGCACTCGACTAACTCCATCGATTTACCGTGAAGTTTGGATTTGATGCCCGATGCTAGATGTCTGCATCTCTGAGTCTTGTATATATATATTCAACTTATTCTATTATTTATTTATGTAGTAAAAGTCACTACTGTTCTGTTGCACAAATTAGACAAACTCTTACACAAGTGAACTGATTTATCGATTTTACTGTTTACAACACACTGTTTATAATTATTTTTAATTTCATTATTAAAAAATGTAATATTGTTTCTAGTAAAGGTACTAGACTTGTTTTTCAAAATTCTGTACTAATCCGAACGTTGCTGTTTGGAAAAAAGAGCTGGGTATGTCAGAAAAAACCAAAAGATCAGGATTACTGAGGAAGAAATGAGAGAGCTACGGAAAAAATATGGTGTAAGGTTCGCTAGCTGTGTTCATAATAGTAAAATCAAAGAAAGAGTTGGTTAAAATGAAGTTGTGGTCTTAAAATGAGAAAGGGCATTTTCCGTTGGTTCAGTCATGTGGAAGAATGGCAGATAGAAGATTGACAAAACTGATTTACAATGCTGATATGGATGGATGTAGGTACCCGGGAATACCTAGGTTGACATTTCACTATCAAATCTCGAGGGTTTTGTCTGGGAGTCGTATGAAGAGACATAGACACCAGCGTGTTTTAATGAAAAGCGTAATTAATGTGAAGGATGTCAGACAGATTTGCAAGGATTGTGTCATTTGACACTCGATACTTTCTGCCCATCCCGTAAAGAACTTCATGTGAAGATATGTAAGCATTTAAGTTTATTTTTATTTTAATTTATACTGTTTTCAACATTTCTTAACGATCTAAAAAGATTTGAGCTACCAAGGTGGTTCTACTCATTCACCACAATCAAAATTAAAATTGGTCTTTTCTTTTATGAGGTTTGACAAATACAGGTCAAACTTACAACATCCCTCTTATTTCAATGGGGATTAATAATAACATATAGAATTCTCCACAGACATGGCCTTGAATCCATGTACTTTAAATTTATAAGTTGTATAAGTTTGTTATAAGTTGTACTTACGCAGTTTATGATACATAACTGGCGCTTGAACCCAGTTTTCACAATATCTCTTAATACAATAGTATACAATTCCACGGAACAAATAGTAAATTGAATTTGATAAAGTCAGTATCGCACTATCACGGGAAGGTTTCATCTAGAAAAACATGTAAAATAAAAATAAAAAGTATCTTCACGTCCATATTCCCGAAGAGGAAGGCAGAGGCACAACCAGGGCACCCACGACTAGTTGAAGATACTAAGTCCCACAATGTAATAGGTGGCAAGCCTTTTGCCAGCCGGGCACATATCCAATCCCGGGCAAGAATTTTTTTTATTAGGAAAATGGAAACACCAAATTTATTTTTCTTGTCCGACCCGGGATTCGAACCTGGGACTTCATGCAATCAAATCCAACACCTGCACCGCTAGAGCACAGAGGCGATTATATGTAAAATAAATATGTAAATAGACTACAAAAGAGCCACTGTGACGAGTCTATATAATACTAACTACTACCACCGTATCAGGAATCGCATAACTGTGCATAACTTTTATAAAAAATAAGATTTTACAAGGGCCTTGCGATTTCTCACTATTTCTAAAATATAAAATTCCTAACAGAATTTGTTTTTAAAAGAGTGAAGATTATTTACATTACGAGTACGAGTATACCTAAAGCAAGTAAACAAAAAACAAAATGGTGGCGACCCTTCTGAAGGCAATAGACAACCATCGTATTATAACACCCTCCAGAAATGAAAATGAAAACAGTGATCACAGATGGTACGAGGGCAGGAATAGGTTCTGGGGGAACGTTCATAAAATAACTTACTTCGTCTTTACTCCTGGAGCATAGCAAATGTACAATCGGTGGTGTTGTCATCGTTTCAGCCAGTAAATCTAAATCGATATTCTGAAATCAAAAAACTTTAATATTTAACACAAGCATCTGTAGTCGTGAGTTTCTTTGCGATTTTGGCTCCTTCTTTGGTAAATGTTTTTAACTAATATTTTTCAACCATTACACTAAAAACTGGCGTCTAAAAGTCAGTTCCTATAATCAATAAACCATAATCCGTTAGTATAACTATTGACTGTTTGCCTAAAATTGCAGCGCCATCTGTGATCTTTTATCGTTATCATCGATATATTTGTTTGTGTGTATTAAATGCATGGTAGTGTGGGTAATGTTTTATTTATTTATTTAATGTACTTTACTTAGCACTATTATTGAAAAATATTAGCGTTCTGCACTTCTCCTACACATAAACTATAAGTGCGATAAATTTTATGCTCCTGCATCCGCGCAATTATCGTAAAAGGGGGTCCAAAGTTTCGACATCACGTATATAGATTCTTATTACATAGGTGGATGCATCAACATTTCTCGATAAAAAACTGTTTGTGACGAGGTATTTTCTTAACAAAGGAACAAATAGTAAAGTTAAAGTAAAATTTTTGGTGTATGACTTATTTAATGTTTGATACCCCTAACTTGATGATCTACACTCGGTCTATACTCAACTCTCATGAGGTCCAAGGCGGACAGGCACAGAGGAACCGAGCTAATTAAACTTTTCAATATTTTAACCAGGTAGACATCCATTAATTACTTATTCCTGCCGTCTTAACACCGTAAAGGACCTTGATGATTTGCATGAATAATAATGTACCGTAGTGGGGATGGCTTCGCTACCATCCACTACTATGTTAACAGAAAAAAAAACAGTCAAATTAAAAGTTTTATTGTTAGAGGGAATATTTTCTATGATATTAGAAGGCAAACAAGCAGGCGAATAAGCTGATGGTAAGAAAATACGCCCCCTAGAAACATAACCAACGAAAGATGGTAATGGTGCGTTGACAACCGGAGGCCGGGACGTTAGACCTTCAACCAAAGTAAGTTTACCGGCTACCTTACACTCGAAACTGGAAGATGTTAACGGCAAGCACTGACGTTAGGGCGGTAGGAAAAGGTAAGGTGGTGGTACCAATCTGAACGAATCATTGCGAAGCTAGTCAGATGTCACGGTGTCAGCGACTGTAAGCCTATGCTCTACTTTTACGAGCTGCATGACAGGAAGGCAGACGGTATATTCTGCAAAGGAGCACGGACTAACACGGGGCATACAATACTACTATTTGGAAATAGAAATTAAATCTTAATAAAATAAGAATGTATTAAAAAAAGACGAGTGGCACTCGAAGACTGCCGCAGTAAAGCTATTGCATAAGCAGCGTGAGATCTGAATCTGGTGAGATAGCGGAGCAAAAGGGGGATTACGCATGCGTAGTAATGCTGATACAACCAATGCAACCTAGAGACGAGTTGCTGAACTAAAGAGACAAGCGTGACCAAAAAGTCATTAAAAGTTATGCTATTCATCGATAGATGGCAAAACAAAAAAATGTCAATGCTGTGCCGGTCGAAGTGAAGGGTGTTAGGTTATTTTCGTTACGGAATTTCTGGATTCGGTCTCCACGCTTAAGGTCCACGATAGAAGCTATGCATTAGCTTAAAAAACGGAAAGACTTTATCTAAATAAGTGGGCGTACGATGTTGATGACTAATTAACTGTTGATGATAGCTTCAGAGGTTGGGGTAGTGAGACGCTCTGGCGTATTTATGTTAAATTAGCTTATAAAAAAATATCTTTACGCCCATATCCACCACAAAGTAGACAGAGGCACAAACAAGGCACCCACGACTAGCCGAAGACACTAAGTCCCACAAGGTGTTAAGTGGCAAGCCTGTCGCCAAACGCGCACGTATCCAATCCCGAGCAACATATTTTATTTATTGGAAAATTCAAAAAAAATAATATTCTTTTTGTTGTCCAATCCGGGGATCGAACCCGGAACCTCAAGTAATATAGTCCAACGCAGGACTGCTAGACCACAGAGATGATAATTTAAGCTTTTGCTTTGTCGGTACCTATATGAGAATAACATTATTATTATTTTTATTTGTTGTTATACCGGCTGTTATTTAAAAAATATAATGAGTTCTATATTTCATAATTTTTTTAAATACAAGAGGACTAAATTAATATTCCTTATTAATCAGGTTCTAGGTTTGGTAGAAGACACTTAAAAATTTAATAAGTTTGTTTGATACCGTTCAGGCTATTTGATGCTTATTGCTCGGCGGTAGACTTGAGGACGCTAGACCAGTGACAACTGTCTCGCCTGTCTACTTCTGCGGCCGTCGTAGCTGCCTACTTCTGGTCGGTGCTTCTGGTTGCTGGGAGAAGGCACCAGAGTGTTTCACTTTTCCAACCATTGAGGCGATCAGCAGTAGTCAGTTATCCATCTACATAGTATCCCATGTCCACTTATTTTGCTAAGTCAAAACTCTTGCAACGTAAAGGCATTACTTAAAGACTTTTCGTTTCTTTTAAAACAGTTTTATTTATAATTGCACATACTAGTAGGATTCCCTCTAACAGTCAAACTTTTAGTGTGACTGTTTATTTTATTTATGTTTACATGGTGGTGGATGGTAGCTAAGCCATCCCCACTATGGTACCAAAGTATTTCTCACAAAAAAATGAATTAGGAAAAAAATGGATAGTCCAGATGTCTGTAGTCTAATGCGTAAAAAGCATTAGACTACAGACATCTGGACTCATACCAGTGTCCTGGTCTTGTTCCGTCCGATTTGCCATTAAAGCTATTACTTTAGCTTTTTTTTTCAACATTGCTCCTGAAACCCCTGCTTTATAAATTTTATGAAAATCGTTTTACATATTTTAACAAGAATTGATTGGTAAAGGCACCTAGCTACATGATAGCGATTCACCTATAACGTCTATGATGCCTTTAAGCCAGGTTTGTTTTCTTGTTTTATGTGAGAGTTCAGCAAACAAGCACACGGCTCTTCTGATGGTAAGAGATAACCACAGCCTATACACACATCAGTAGACAACTATGGTCCTAGGCTGCCAGCTACCCAACCTTTAACATGACAGAGTCACTATGGTGTCAAGAATAAACAGATCTGTGACAACGCAAAGGCCAAAGACCATGATCATTGTTACCATCAGTCTTACATAAAAGTGATGAAATAAATTAGAAAATACTTACAATAAGTGCATCTATGTCTTTGTCATAACCATAATTAATGAATCTGTTATTTTTTTTGTATTGGCCGTAGTTCCACATCAAGTTGATAAATATTATCAGGTACATAATATTGAGTAGGAGTTGACTATAATGTAAAGTCTAAAAATAAGAATAAATCGATGAAATATAATTTATGATTCGACTTCAACTATATACTACTTTTCTTTTAAAGAAGCAAACCCCGTAAGGACTGTAATAGGGGATGGAAGTAAATAAGAAAATCGTAAGTATTCTACGTTAACGGAGTCGAGGCCGAACATCAATCACATAAATACACGTCGAAGTTTGAATACAAAACTACATATGTGACAAAAAAACCGAAAATTAATTATATTTATATCTACTATATAGGTCTATAAAACTTTTTGCTGTATTTTGTCGCTCAACTAGTTCTTTCTTCTCACTTATTGTAGATGCAGTGAGCAACGCAGTTATCCGACCCCTGCCTTCCTCTCTGTACATTTTTAATGTAGTGGGTCTTCCACACTAGCTACTAGTGATTGTGTATTTGTTGTTTTCAGATGTAGAAAGTAGGTGTATTTTGTCATTTTTAACGATTAGTTTGGCTACTTAGCAAATATAGCCAATTAAAATAATAAGGCTACCGACGGTCTGTCAGTTTGTCAAGGCACATCAATGGAGACAGTAAGCAAACTCACAAATATGCTGGCCGCACATGGTAAGCTAACAAGCTACAAGTTACAAGCTATAAATGCCGCGTCAATTTGGTATAAAAGTATTGTTACACTATGTTTATTTAGTACAGCAAATTGACTTTTTTGTGGCAGTTAGGCAGTAAATTTTTTTGGTAATCATCTCCACGTAAAGACAGTTGTATTGGCTGTTTACAAGTACAATATTTTTTTTAAAAAATACACTAATAATCGAATAGCTACACAAATAGTCATGTGTGAAGCCTGCATTAGAGCTCACCGAACAAGCGTCAAGCACACGGCTGTCCTGATGGTACAATCGTGGCCACCGCGTGACCACTAGACACCATACATATAATAAAAGTATCGATGCTCTTTTTAGTACCATGATGTTAGGCATATTGCTCAAGTCTACTATATACTCTCCAGCCCGGGACATCACAGTCTCATTAAATCGATAGAAATAGATATAGTCCAAACAAATATCAGCGACCAGACAAAAAAAGGCGGTGTCTATGATTATTTTTACTCTTACCTTCCAAACACATTTTCTGAATAATTCATTGTATAGTACAGCAGCTAGTAACCATACAAAGACAAAGAGTGTTGTCTATGATTATTTTTACTCTTACCTTCCAAACACATCTTCTGAATAATTCATTGTATAGTACAGCAGCAAGTAACCATACAAAGACAAAGAGTGTATTGATATAAATAACATTCTTGTCACCGAGATTACCATCACGTTGTAGAATTCGGTTTCTGTAAAATGCATAATAATATTATATTATTGTTGGCGATCAGAGGCGGAGGCCGGGATTTTTCGAATAAATACACGCACTTAGCGCCATTAGATGGCGTTACCACCTCGCACTCAGTGCGAAAGCTCTGTCGGTGCGTTTTGTGAGTTTAGCAATAATAATAAGTAAGTGATGTTACACGTAAAATTGACTTGTTCTCCCGTGTAATAATTTTAATTATAATTGATTAGTCATTTTGTCATAATAAAGGGGACTGAACTTTTTTGTATGAAGCCTGGCTTAGTTCTAAGCTGCCATTTTGTGTTTTTTTTTCGAAATGGCGGCGCACAATAATTCTAACAAATATGGATAGCGGACATTTGTACAAACAAAAAAGTTAGAATCAATATATCCTAAATCGTCACGTTACAGAGTTATTTCCAAAACAAAGTGATGATGAGAATTTGGCCTTAATTAACAAAATATATTTAAAGGTTTATTTTTGTAACCATTATAGTCTTAGTTTATTACATTTTAGTCATTTCAGAGAAATATTCGGTGAATAAAGTGGTTAATGTTTTTGAATTACGAGATTGTATATATTTATTTTCCATTTATATAATAAAAATACTTAAATAATATATACAATTGATTCGTTAACAAGTTTACCTTTGACCACTGTCTCACCTGATGGTTAGTGATGATGGAGATAGAGGCGGGCTAAGTTGGAAGGGGATATTTTATTAAATTACGCCACCTGACTGTTTCTAAACGACCTCGTAACGAAACGCTTAACCGCTTGACGGTACGTCTTTGTGGTTACAGTGGTAACTAGCCACCAACATTGATCTTTTATTGTAAATATCTCTGTGACGTGACACTTTAGGATTTGTTGACTCTAATTCTTTTTTGTTTATACAAGTTTCCGCTATCCATATTTGTAGAAATTATCGTGAGCTGCCATTTTGTATTTTTTTCAACAGGTGGTTGACTAAGTCACAAAGGTTTAAACCCCTTTGTTTGTAAAGTGTCATCGACTGTAATTTTATTTTTTTTAGGATTTTGTTGTAAAAGCCCTAAAACTATACTATTATAATTGCAAAAAGCTATCCGCCTGCCTTGTGAAGGAAAAACTTCTGAACCGCTTTAGATTAAAATGACATATATTTAGCTAAATATCCAGGTCCAAATATTGGCATTTTGTTTCAAAAAAATCTAACCTTTCAGGACTGTAATAGGGACTATAGAGGGAAAAAGGACATCGCTTTATTCGGCGATAACCACCGTGTTGGTCCAGGTTCTTTTACAGAAGAACCATCTGCCTTCCTGCCAGGCAGGTCGTAAAAGGCGATCATAGGCTTACCATCACTAACTAGAACATTTTGTAATACATAAGAACAACTTACATAAAATAATCAATTTGTGTTAATTGAAAACACTCGTTTTCTGGTGTAAAGTAAAAGCTGCCATTAAGTGTTATATTAGTTAATTCCTTAAACATTCTCCTAAATGTATTCACTTCGTAACATTTGTAAGAGAATTTACGAGCTTCAAAGGTTCTTGAACTGTTGCATCTGAAAAAAATTTCGACGTCTCGGACTGTAAAGACATGGACGAGGATAAAGTGGAGGAGGATTTACAGACAAGCTTAGAAAATATTAATATAATAAATTTTTTTTTTTATGAGTTTCACAAAAAAAATCATGAATAAATAATATCTAAGTTTAATTTTGGTTTCATTCATACACTTTGATACTACCTATTTCCAGGCTTTTTTGCGGAGTAGGATTTTTAAACTATTTTTTAATTACTTGTACACTTTAAAGTAACGCTTTACACAAAAAATATATTGATCTAACTGAATTGTATAACTTGGGTTTCAGGTGGGTAGTAGGTAACCTGATAGTTTTGCAATGGTACAGTTCACTTCGTATCAAATATTAATCCTACCTCCCAAAAAAACTCTAACTTATTTTTATAATATTTACACCCAACTCTATATGAATTCTCCCTATCATGTATTTATTTCACTTACTAATCTTAGAATTAGAGATTTGACTGAGTAAAACTAGTTTGTTAGAGCTGGTTGAAAATTTCTTTGCTTTCTGAGGGACTAAAACGTTAAGATTTTGACTCTACTTCTATACTAAATAATGTTTAATAGCAATCCCTCCTGTAGGGGGCTTTTAAAGCCCCTCCACCCGATTATAAACTTTATGTGACTCCCAAAACATCTTTACTCTCTAGGACGAAGGCAATTTTGATAAATATATAATATACTAAATTTTGATAACAGTTACTTTAGTACCAAAAGGTGCAAGTACACACATACATACATACATATCTTCACGCCAAGTCCCTTACGAGGTAGGCAGAGAGTATCGAGTGCCAGACCTCACGATCCTGACAAACCTGTCTTGCTTCCTTCACATTCATAACCCTTTTCATACAAACACGCCGGTTTCGGAG
>NJDC01001391.1:27530-41802 GCA_002245475.1 Calephelis virginiensis
CCATACTATCTTTCAAAACAATTCTTCAGTCATCCACGTCTAAGTCTGGTAGGCACACACTATTCAGCCTCTCTTGAACTTGACTCTCATACATGCTTCCTACACTCGAGTCTTGCAACTTTTCTCTCGTAATCCTTTCAAGCCCTCCAAATGGAATACGTACTCGCCAGTGCCTTCACTTCTTAAACAGACCCCTAAACCGGCTAATAACCAAGTACATGGCGAACATAGCATTTGCAAATTATTATGATCGTAACAGTTACAAAAGGCTTTTTTTTAATCCATAGTAAACGACAAAAGTAATGAATTAATAAGTTTGACTGTATTTTTATGTTCTGTTCATGTAGAAGTCAATCACAAAGAAGAGTAAATTTGTCAATTCTGATTGATAATCTAAAGCTCAACCATTATAACAAAAACTTATTAAAATAAGTTTCAAAAGTTTGTATATCAGTGTACCTACACTACTATATCCAAATATTGGTGTTGAAACTGTTATCGCTATAATACATTATAGCAAGTAGGTATAATAATTTAAATAACTTTCAAAATATAAGTTCCTAATTGATTTCGTTATTAAATAGAAGTAGTGAGTTTGTTGACTGATGTTTACACCATTTTAAATTAATTATACAACATAGGAACACCAACACATATGGCTTAGTCACAACATCAGCGCATAGGTCCAATCATATATTTAGTGTAGTATGTACAATGCGTAGAGTTTGGTTTGAATACACGATGAATAAAACTACACCTTAAAATTGCCGACGATGTTAAGAACATGACTAGTGATGTCGTCTATCAAGCGGTAGTTTACACAAGGGATACCAGAAACTGGTCTTTTCCTTCTTAAATGTGTGTGTGTGATTTAAATTGTGCCATTTGGCTTTAAACTCAGGTGAAAACACACTCAGCTGACACCAACCTCAGTTACCATCAGCTCAGAGGGGATGTCTGGACGTCCTTCGAATTCTACTATGTCTCGATGATCTTGATTTTACAATCCCTAAAGATAGGTTTTTACGAGGAATAAATAATGACTTAATGTATAAGTATCAATCTAATATTCCACCTGTAAAGTGTAGAAACGTTCTAGTCCCTACTTGTATAGTATTTCTGTGGGTAAGAGTGATATGAATCTCACGCGGTAGCTCAAAAACCCATGCTTGCTACAAAACTAAATCCACATCAATAATTAATAGCCCTTCAATAGACTAGTTACGAATACAAATCAACAACAGTTAATGTTAAAACGTGTTAACATTGCCAAATTTCCTTCCGTAAAACAATTATTATCAAAGTCACCTGTTTGATTTTTTGCTAAATGCTCACATTTTATCATAGCTCCTCTATCGTTAACATCGGGGAAGATCATTGGTCTATCTCATCTAATTGTAGCCCTGCAAAGCCACCACATCAGGTGACCCACTTGCTCGTTTGTCTCTTCTTGTATAAAAAAAAATCACAAACCTGTTCCAAGGCGTTTGATACAAAAAGCCGTCGATGATGTATTCCAAAAAGAGGACTGTAATCTCAGTCATCCATTGTAAATCAGACATGCATGTAACCATAAAAGTAAGTAACAGTCCTGAAAATCAATTACTTGATAAATGTCATACACGAATTATTTACAACATAATACAACAGATTATTTCCTGTCGTTTGTCATACCAATAGCAAGCATTATCTACAGCGTAACCAAGCGGATGCACACGTGTCGTATGCAGCTGCTTGGTCGTGTCGTCTTTACACCATCGATCTCGGCAAAAAAAAATTATATCGGCCCGTTGTCTAACGCCAAGCAATGAGCCGCAACCCCTCCAATCGATCCACCCAATTATCAGAAGTCGAGAAGTCGAGCCACAGTCTCCCGAGAGACAGTCCTTGTTGCTAGCATTGTAGGGAACAGTCCAATCTATTCAAATAATGATGTCTCAGGCTGAAGTATGAACACTCTGCTCGGCCCACAAAGCCTGGTCAAGTTGTGAAAACCGCGAGGCTAGCAAGTGCGAGTCGGACTCGCCCAAAATCAAAAAGAGTTCCGAAACACTAATAATCATAATGTAAATGATCTTTCAGTAGTCTAGCGTGCACGCCTAACTACGTCGACCAACCGCGAGGCTCGGGTTCGATTTCCAACGGGGGCAGGCTTTTGTGTGAAGAACATTTAGATGTCTGCATTTTCGGATCTGGGTGTTTATTAAGTTTATTCTGGTATCTATTTAAGTAATTCTATGTATTACAATCGTTGACTAACACTCATAACACAAGCATATAATTTGATTACTTTGGGGTTAAATTCGATTTGTGTGACTTGTCCAGGGATATTTATTTATTTATTATTTATATTTCAAATACACAGTTGTGTATACAGTATTCGCAGTTTACGTCACTTCTGCAATTTGCAAGGATTCATAACATCAAAAACACATTAAACTACACAGCGCAATCTCTTAACAGTTAAGTCCATGTACTTATTTTTAATTGTTAGTATTACAGTGCCCAATAAAAAGAACTTCTTATTAGATTTCATTTTAACCAATTCTCTGTGGTAGTTTACATGATAATGTATATCACATATATTGTTGACTTTTATCGTTCTCTTATTTTAGAAGTTACGGGATTACTAGCATTTTGCGACTTTGAAAATGTCTCTCGCTGAAACTATTTAGTTCAGAAAAAAATGATGGTAGAAACCTCATTATCATTATGGAAAACCTATCCGTAGATACCCCAACCCAAATTATGGATTTGATTAAACAAATTGTAATATTTCTATTTTTGTGTGAAAACCTTGATGCAGTTCACAAAATACACTTCTCACCATGTTTCAACAGCGAGCTTTTATAGTTATGGAAAAAAGTGACTGCAACATACGGAGTGACAGACAGACATGACGAATATATTATAACGGTTTGACCACGGAACCCTAAAAAGCGGCCACAATTATTTACCACTGATTTGCTCATCGCTATGGTCTTACTTTCTAAGTGCCTACAATTACACACCGGAGCCAGTTCAAGAGAGTGGAAGTGCCAAGCTCTGTTGCGATCGCTCTTTCGTCACGGACAACACCTCCAATAAACCTGATGATTCTGCTAGACCGGTCGATTTGCCGGGTACTTATTATTGATGTTACCATTCCGAGTGATGTTAACCTAGTAAAAGCTGAACAAAACAAGTTTTTTTTACTACAATAGGTCAAAAAAGAAGCACACGTGTATCCTGATAGTGAAGTTCAACTATGGTCTATCGATACCATAGATGTTACAAATGCGTTGCTGTCCTAGGGTAAGAATGTTAACCTATGGTGCAAGTCTGCCGGCTATCCTATCCACAGGACGGGAACAAAACTGAGTCATTGTGGCGACAGGAATAGATGAGACCGTGGATCTCTACCCGAGATTCACAACTCTCTACCACCAGTGATCTACTTGGTACTGACCTATTATTATAACCAGTGCTCGACTCTTACGAGCTGCCTTGTAGAGAGGCAGATAGTCTATTCCACTCATCAAACCAGAAATAATACGGGAAAGTTGTCAAAATACTAGACTTAGTTGACGAAGTCATTGATATGCTTGGCTCAACAATAATTTTCCCGGTGTTCGTCTCTGAAAAAAGTCTCATAGCAAAGAGTTTCACCCATCATCTAAAGAACATCCCTCGGTTAGGGGCCAGTTCAGTCATAGAAGTGTAGAAGTTTCTTAGTTTGTCGACCTAATCACTGGCGGTTTAATCAAAAGACCACCGTCTGCGCGATTCTGTTTTCTAAATTTATGTTTTAAATAAATGTATAAGTGTCAGAAGTAAAAATTAATATAAATGTTAAAAATGAATAATTAAAATATCTTTATTGTCCACATAATTGTAACATTATTTTATAATATTTTGTTTATACAAATATCACAAAGATGTGATATCAATGATATGTGTAGTTTATTTATTTCGTAAACTTTTAGGTGCAAATGAAAATATCTTCACGTATTTATTCCCGAATGTAGGTAGAGGTACAACCAAGTTACCCGCGACAAGCCAAAGATACTAAGTCCCACAGTGTGATTCGTAAGCTTGTCTCTGTTCACTGGCATATCTGTTATTGCTGCCAAGTGTCATGTTCCGGCGTGGAGGATAGGGTAGTAAATAGATTTGCTCGTTAGGCCTAACAAACCGGCCACAGTACAGCGTGAACCTATAACATCTATGGTGTCTATATACTATGCTGTCTTGTCAAGACACGACCCGTTTTATTTTTTACTGTCTTATGCTATAAAAAACACATTTGCCAGCATACAAGTATTAATATAAAACTGAAATATTATGACTTGGTCAATTTTAATGATAATTTTAAAGTCAAGTCGTTTTAAAAACATCATCGTTTATAAAAAATAATTCTATGCGTGAAATAGCCGTCTAATATTTAATCATTTTACTTAAAACACCGAATTTACTTTTCCATAGCATATTATTTTATTATACGCTGACATCAGAAGTGGGATAATATGAATAATTCACGATAATAAATTCATGATAAGTATAGTCGATCAAGAAAAAACCCAAAATATATCTTTATCTTCATACAATACCATACATACCTTTGTGTTTCACTTGGTTTTTAAGATTTATTTTTTACGTACCTTGGTGCACATCAAAATATTATTCTTTTCTATTCTATTTTATATGTAATCTCAATAACACTGAAATTAAGAATGTACAGTGACCCCCGATAAAGTTTACATTTAATGTACGAGACAAAACATCTACTTAAGAAGAGTTCATCTCTTCAAAAGTTAGTACACAATCAGAGACATGCACACGCGCAACCTCACGCATACGTACATACACATGCACACGTAGACACATCAAACTTTAAATACCCCTCTATTCCCATAGGGAGTTAACAAAGACAATCTCAGAAGCAGTATATCTAGCAGTATATCTATGCATTACGGAGTTCACTCAATAATTTCCCAGTTTCACCGGGTACGTGAGAATCAAAATAAACATGCTCTGGTAAAATTCGCTTCAGGGCTTGGCTTGAAGCCAGAACTAACCTTTAATATCTTATTATGTGGTATACTCCTGTCTTGTCTATTTACCAGTAATTTTCTGCATCTTCACCAACACGGAAAAGTACTTGATTTTCGTTTTAAATAAAAATATAAACACTTTACTAGTTAAAAATTAAGTTGAGCCTAGATTTTTAAACTAGGATTAATGCTCAGAAAATATTCCGTTCCTGATCTTTCTCAAATACATGTGTAACATTATATTTGGTGTTAGCGTAAATCTTGAATGAAAAGTATTTAAAGCATCTGCCTTTCTTGCCAGGCAGCTCGTAAAAGGCGAGCATAGACTTATTATCACTAACACCGTGACATCTGACTAGGTGGTAGAGTGTCGCAGCGATTCACCCGGATTGGTACCACCGCCTTACCTATTCCTGCCGCCATAACGACATAATGTGTTCCGGTTCGGAGGGTAAGGTGGCCGGTAAACTTACTTTTACTGGAGGCCTAACATCCTGACCTCAGGTTGGCAACGCACCTTTACCACCTTTGGTGTCTCTAGACGACGTGAATTTCTTACCATCAGGAAATCCGTCTGTTTGTTTGCCTTCCTGTATCTATCTGTCATCTAAAGTCGAGTTGGAAGCAAAGAGGGAGCCTAGAAGTTCGGCTTTCTCTTTCGCATCATGGGCCAGCGAGGCATCACTCCGGTGTAAAGATGGTAAAGATGGCTTCGCGAAATTTCCTTGGACAGCCTTGACGAGAGACCAGAACGCTCTTGTTCCCGAAGGTAAGCGGGTCAATTTCTCGCCAATTTTGCCAATGTGCTCGGACTTTGCCCTAGCAATAGCTCTTTTGGAAGACCTAGGGGCAGAATTATACTCCTTTTTTAATCAAACTGGTGTTTTCGTCGCAAGACTTCGCTGTCGTGGCCCAGGCCTGGTGGCATTTCCGCTTATGGCTAAGTGCCATCTTACAGGGACGACTAAGCCACGGCTTGGATTTGCCACCAACAGGCACTGAAGAGAATGGAATATAAAGTTCCATACCCTGCAGCACTACATCAGTGACAGCATCAGCAACGATATCTGGATCATCCAGCGAGAAGCAAATCTGCCTCCATGGGTAAGACGCAAATAAAGATCGCTTCCCGTCCCAATCTGCTGACCTATAATGCCATACTCGACGTCGGCCCTATGGTGGTAGCCACACACAGGGTGGAATGGACACTGCACTCCGGACTAAGCAGTGGTCAGAAGATCCAAGAAGGGCATCGACAGAGACTTTATAATTCTCTGGGTGAGAGGTCAGCAGAAGGGCTAATAGTGAAGGCGTGTGATCCCCCACATCTGGAATTCACGTGGGCGAAGTCACCAGTTGCGTGAGATCATAGGACAAGGCAAAGTCGTAAACAGCTCTTCCCGCATGATCGATGGAACGTGAACCAAGTCAACGCGCAGCCAAAGAATAGACAGATCTTTGCCTTCAAGATTGCCGAGGCGCCGGAAACAAATATCCTCTCTGACGAAAGCGCACACGTCAGCCCGAGGTATAAATGAATGTTCCAATTTATACCCCGGGTAGGAGAGGTACGACGTGTCAGCCGGAGAAGATATTTGCGTCTCAGTCAAAAAGAGCAAGGCTGGCTTTGCCGCCTCCAGGTGAAAGTGGACGGCGTTCAAGTTGGAGTGTATTCCCCTAATATTGCAGAAATCCATAACGAGCGTGGAAGGGGTCGCCGAAAGTTTTGTGCTCTGTTTGCCTCGAACATATCTAATTTTACGCGCAAATCGCCCCCCGCCCCCCATAGTACGTGGGGCTACCTAGCGTTTCCTGGTTAGAATCCGCAGATTTTAAATTAGAAACACCTAGGGGGATGTTTAGGGATTGATCTCCACCACTAATGCAGGTGGTACCCCCCTGGGGACTAAAACTTTGATTTGCGGCTCCATTATAATGTGAAAGGGGGAGGGGGAGTGGGCAACCAGGTCAAATGCAGCAGCAACGCCGCTACTTCAAGCCGGTCCTAAGTGAGAGAGTGGCATGTCCCCGGACTTGCAGGCCCATTAAGCTGCAGCCATACAGGCAAACAGCATGGCACTACCACTCGGAGAACAACGTCGCCCTAGATTTAATAAATGTCTGGTTGGGGGATAGACTTGCCACCTATTGTGGGACTAAGGACCTTTGGCTAATCGTAATTGTTCCTTTATACCTTTGTCTTTATTTTCGGAGACACATTATTTTTTTTATAAAAACATATATAATATAATGGCTACACAGTGGTATTTGGAACTATTAGAAGCCCTACGAGATAAAAATAAAATTTTGGTTTTTTATGTCGATAGTAATCAACAAATATATGAAAAATCATTGTTTTTGGTAATTGACAATATCTGCCTACACTGTAAGGGGCTTGTAAAGACATGTATTTTTTTTTACGATGTTGGAAGGCAAACAAGTATACGCATTTCCTGATGGTAAGAAATTCACGCCGCCAAGAGATGCCAAAGGTAGTAATGGTGCGTTGCCAACGTGAAGCTGGGATTTTAGGCCTCGAGCCAAAGTAAGTTTACCGGCTACCTTACCCTCCGAACCGGAACACTTCTATGACAAGCAATGCCGTTATGCGGCAAGAAGAGACAAGGCGGTGGTACCAATCCGGGCGAGTTGCTGTGAAACTCTACCTCCTAGAAGGATGTCACGGTGTTTGTGACGGTAGGCCTTTTACGAGCTGCCTGGCAGGAAACACATGGTCTATTCTGCAAAGGAGCCCAGATTAACACAGAGGGAAATGTACGAGTAATGTATGTATGTACATAATTTACGTAATATAGAATTACGTAAACGAACGTTACGATATATATATATATATTCGTTTTAAATATGAAGGCCCCTTATATTATTGGATACAAAAATATGGTTTCCGACAGATATCGATTTCTCAGGTCGCACTTTAGTCTTATAAAAAAACCATAATGTTGAATGTTACGTAAACACAAACATACAAAGAAAACAATTTTTCAACTACAACTTCATGTTAGTAGTCATAAGATACAATAGAAGGATTAAAATATAAAAAATATGTATAAATATTATAATATGTAAAGTTTTAGAAGTCTTTAGTCAAATGGCAGTAATGGCAGTAATAGCAATTTGTGTACATTCATGAAACTCAAATTTTTAATTTTATGCTAAATAAGATTAAGTATATTTATTTCACATGGACCTCACATAGGTTTTTGTGAAGCATTCATGTAGCACCAACCAATGCAGTCACTCACTGAGACTAATTTATTAAATTTATATTATAGAAAAAACTAAAAATGACAATGAGGTTCCTAAAAACATTTTTTAAAGTCAATCTTTTGAAAAAAGGCCCGCTTTCGATGTGGTAAATTTTCCCACCCTCGAACTTTTATAATAAGAAAGTAGAAAATCCAAAAGATATTGACACTATTTTCTCAATTAAATTTTTCTTACAAAAATTTCTTTAATCCCTTTAGTTTGGCAGTTTTTAGGCTATACATTGTACTACTTTTTTATGTGAGGTTATTTTGCTTTTCATACAAGTCTATTAAAAACATATTTTTACTGCCACTAAAATAAATTAAATAAAACAAAACTTACCGATTGTCAGTGGGACCATCTTTGATAAGTAATAATGATGTTTAGGAACATAAACGCTTAAAAAGATGTAAACGTAATTGTATGGTAGACTTTTGCAAATCATGTTGAATATATGAAACCAAATGAACCTACAAATTTTTGTAATTAATATATCTAAATCTTTATAAAAGAAAGTCGTGTTATACCTACACTATTTATAACTCAAGAACAGATAAACTGTGCTGATTTGGCTGAAAATTGATAGAAAGGTAGCTTTGAACCGGGAGAAAGACATATTAACCCTATTCTTGGCAAAAAATTAAAATAGTTACTTTTTAATGATATCAAAAATTTCAGATATTAAGGCAAGTCGGAGCTTAGGAAAATATTTTAAAAAATAAAACCTTTTCAAATATAGAGATTCCATATATATCTTTTAGGATACATTGCCACATTAGTAGTGAACATAATTTTTGTTTTAATGTACTCGTATATTTTAGGATACATTGCCAGCTAGTATGAAATGAAATTAACAAAATATTTTGTACTTTTTTGTATTAAATCAAAAATATAGTTAAATAATTGAAACATAAACTTGGTAAAAGATGTTTAAATGAATTTTAATGACCTTGTCAGTATGAAATTTAAAAAAAAAAGTTCCTCTGGAATTAAGCACTTGGAGCATGTTACGGTTGTTTGGCCCTAAATATAGTATTTACATCTACCTTTTGGCCTTAAAATCGGGAAATAGACAACCACGTGATACCTAACACCTTGTGGTGCTTTTGGTGTAATTAGCCTTTTTATTATTTTTGACGGTGATGCTCCACAAATATTCGGTTAATCTAACGTATTTCCCTGGACGCGCTTCAGAAGACCATGTACAACTTGGTGCCTAAACATTTTAAGTGACGTGATTTTGTCTGTGCTGTACCTACTATACAAGAGCTAACTATTACTCAGGTATATATTTTATTCTATTATATGTGATACAATTGCTAATAACTAACCAACGATAACCTTAAGAATTCTTTTGACACCAGTGCAACCAGCATATCTGCTCGATCTTATCCGATCGATCGAACCCCCCATGTGGCAATATAATGTTTTATCGCCGCTGTGGTCTAGCGGTCCAGGTGTTGGAATTAACTGCATGAGGACGCGGGTTCAATTCCTGGGTCAGGCAACAAAAAGAAAATTTGGTTTTTTCCAATTTTCTATAAAAGCAAATGTTGCTCAGGTTTGGATATGTGCTGAGTTGGGTCGTGGATGCCCAGGTTGTGCCTCTGCCTATCCCTTCGGAAATATGGGCGTAGAAATGATATCCGGATAAAGCACTGCAATTCTCGTTTTTGCAACTTTATTAATTATTAATTGCTAGTGGCAATCAAAGGAGATAACGGGTGTGTAGATAGTGTAGAAATAGGTAAAACACAGCCGTTTTTTGTAAGTGATGATGTTTGAACTTTGATGAGGTAGCGGATTAGGTGATGGCAGCAAAGGTGACTGTGTAACAGCATCTTCAACATAAGATACTATTTCTTCATCTGACAATAAATTAAGGTTTTCTTTAGAAGAAGGCAACGAAGGCGCAGGTGAAGAATCGTAACTATCGGTGCCATCATCTGTGATGACACGGTGGAATCCTACTGAAATCTGCTTAGTTTCAATATCAGAACCAGATTCATTGCCGTCTAATTTTTGCCAGATTTTGGTACGAGAGCACATATCCTTTTGGCTCTATAAAAAGAAGCATTCTAGAAGAAAAAAGAAATACAACCTCATGCAAAAAAAGTTATAATATATGTAAATATATTCATCAACCACCACACGGTGATTTTGCGATATTGACATGCTCTCTACACGAAATATATTACAAAAAAAACTTTTAAAATGAAACCTCAGTGCATTTGGCAATGTATCCATCAAGATACGTTATTCAACGTATCTTGTAAGTTACATTCATTTTATTTGTTAGATTACGAAGCGAGATGTTACTAGTTATGTTATTTTATTACTTCATAGGACAAATACATACGAAATAAGCATAAAAACACAAATTCCTAATGTTGTGCGCCATCTGTGATCTTTATTGTTATCAATATATGTGTTTGTGTGTCAAATGCATGGTAGTATGTTTAATGTTTTATTTTTTGATTTTATGCACTATATAAGCATAATAATTGAAAAATACTAGCTTTCTGCACTTCTCCTACACATTAACTATAAGTATGCCAAGTTTCACACTCCTTCGTAAAAAGGGGTCCAAAGTTTTTGCTTAACATATTAATATTATAAAGTGGTACAGCTGGTTTTGTTACTTTGGTTGACTGGTAAGATAAAGATTATGGTCACGACCATAAGTAAAGACCTGCACGGCTACCCTTTACTCACTTGCTACTGAACTTGGAGACGTCAATTTAAATGTAATCTGACAGTAATGGCTGTAGAGACGTGAATAGTCTTTTCATGAGTCATTAGGTTGATATTTTCTGCACAAAATTGGGACAACAATGATATACTTAACATTATTGACGTCTCTGAGTTAGTGTAACATCTGAGTCAGTTTGGTAAAGTTCTAATTTATTTAAGTTCTATTTTATGTATTATAACATCTTAAATTACAACAGGTTACTCACTTCAGGAAATTAGGTTGTTGCATACAAATAAGCTCCGTTTTGCTCATCGAGCAAACATAGCCACGGAAATACGACAGTCTTTCGTAATATGTCGCTAATATTGGAAGTCTATCACTTTCTGTTTCTTTCTAAAACATTGGTACAATCTATAATTATAGCATTTAAATATCGTTCATTACTTTTTAATAGCATTTGACCTGCTTTTTCTCAAAAATAAAAGTTAATACCGCTTAACTACTTTATGTTAAATCTTATTCTGCCATGTCTGTCTGTGGTTTTGCCATGTCAAGTGAAAACACAGTTATACATACAATGTTAAGTAATTCAAGTGTTGGACTTGACTTATCGCAGACCCAGGTTCAATCCATGGATCGGGCAACAAAAATAAAATGCTTTTGAAGTGAAAACTTTAGCGGCGTTGCGCACTTTTATGTGAGTGGGTAAAAACTTCAAAACTCGCGTCACTGGAGACGTGACCTGATTCGTAAGACAAAAATTCGTAAGTAGGCGCAGGGTGCTTGCGCGAATAAGATGGCGCAGGGCACTTGCGCAAATGTTCGTGTTGTAATGTTTGTGTGCGATAGCGCAATAAATGAATATTGTATTCGATCACATAAATGTACTACTTTCATATTGATAATAAAAGCAATTCGTGCAAAACCCTATTCCCTAACCGTTCCAAAATATCAAAAATGCTCAACGTTAATATTCAAGTTTTTACTTCTGCTGCCATTCCCTAAGTGAAACCAGTCATTTTTCTTAAATTTTCTTATAAAACAACGTTGGACCGGGGATAGATACGTGCCCGGTTGACGTTAGGCTTGCCACCAATCAGAATGTGGGATTCAGTGTATTCAGCTAGTCGTTGGTGCCTCATTGCACCTCCGCCTACTTCTTTAGCGATAAAGGCGTGTATATGTTTTTCAGATACAAAGAAAAAGTGGTTTACAATACCTTTTGAATAATTTGAAGATCCTGTGGCACAAAAACTGAGTCAACGGTAATAAAACTAGAATCGTCTGAGGACGATTGCCGATCAGAGACAGAATATCTTTTCTTGTGATCATTGAATTCTAAACTATTATCCATGTTTGTTGTTTCTGCGAAAGAAAACAAAACTGCGTCGTTTCAGAATGATTCCATTTTTAACTGACTTAAAAAAGGAGTAGGTTATATATTCGACTCTTACATTTTTTTTATTTAAATTTTCAAAATTCTTTTTGTAATAAAACCAAGGCACTTTCAAGGCGGTATAATTGCCAATAAATCTAAATCTGATTATCTTAGGAAAATCGAGTATATTCCTCGAGTTTGTGTACGTGGATGATTTTTTATTTTATAAAATCGAAGTTGGTTTCTTTCAGTTTCAATGCGCTAAAATTAACCGTTATTTAAATAACTGACAGTTGTTGGTCATACTCCTAAGGAGGATGGTTAGATTGTACCCATGTTTGATTGTACAGAAACGTACAATTTGCTATCTTCCTAAACAATAAAAATAACAGTTTAAAAAAAGTTTGCATCTAATTCAGCTAATAGGCTATTGGCTTCATAATGTAAAAAAATCAAATCATTAGATATCAATAGAAAATAATAACTTTGATTCTTCTTTGAACAAGATGGAGACTTTGGAGATTTTCTGAACTAATTGTCTAATTATTGTTATTAACATGCCTACCTTGTTAGTCTATTTTTTAATCAGTACTGGCCATGAATAAATGTAATACCAGGTGTATCAAGCTTGTGTTGGTTTTTTTAATTAAGTATAGGTCAAAAATTACTATCTTGATGGTATAATTTGCTGTCTGCTGTCTACATATACTTACATCTTGGTAAATTTTAATTTTAATTTAGAAACCTGAGTGAATTCCTTTGCAAAACAGTTCTAAAATATAAAGCATTTTTGACTTCCCATGTAGGTAAGTTTTTGATAACCGATTTTTAAATTTTTTTTGCAGCCTGACTCAAAATTTGTGTAAGCAAGTAAAAAAATGGAATAAGAAATGTAACAACAAGGTTCGCATAGTTCTCGGCATATTTTTAATTCAGATCCCTGATCAAAATACCAAAATATTACCTGTAACACTAGTACTATCTAAGAACGGATAAACACTTGAGCGTTTTACCTGATTATGATTTTTTTTTCTAAAATTTATGAATTGCAACAGTTTTATGTATTATTTATATGTTAGCGAATCTAGATTAATGGTTATATTTATACATAATTTGTAGTTATATTTGTCAAGTCGTTTGACATAAATTCAGTCATTTTGACTACGTTATTTTATTGTATTTTTATTTCTGATAGTAAGAAGTGCCATAATTGATGTTGTTTTAAGAAAATTCTGACAAATGAGTAAGTTTTCTTGTGATCATAGATTTAGGCTAAATCTATGAATGTTATAGATTCCCAATTAATTCGCTTTTTAATATTAATAGAATGGTCAGTATTTTATTTCATATAGATCATTCAAGAGGTACTTGAGACCCATCTAAATATTATTCTGTAACTCACCACCGAATCGCAACACAGCTATGTATTGAGAAGATCCAGCGAAAAAAACTTCTTGTCTTTTTTATGTTTTAAAAATATGATATATATAATATTATGTTATGTCCAAATAAAATTATTTAGTCTGCAATTTTCCGCCGAAAATTGTTACATACGTATTATGGTGTAACAAAACAGGCAAAATAATGCGCTACGAATGAATTGGACTTACCGGAAGCTAAAATCCCAAATATATCCAGCTCCACACAACACTAAACTGTTTTATTAGCACCATCAATACAAACATTACTAAAAACTCAACGTACGTTTCGCAAGCATCATCAGGAGAATTCGACTGCGCTCCACGAAGGTCGAGCAGATGCTTCTTCAGGGATATAGGCGAGAACGTACTTACTTTACTTACTTGTTTTTTAAAAACAGACTAAAGTCAATTTAATTTTAAAGTAAGTAATCACAGTTGGTCTCGAACAGGTACAATATAAGGGTCTCGCAGTTACAGT
>NJDC01001391.1:46102-61739 GCA_002245475.1 Calephelis virginiensis
TTTTTAAACTTTTGGTAAGGGAAACGAAAAGCACAACGGGGCTACCCACTTACACAAATAATTAAGCTCCCTCCTAATTAAGCCTTGCGTTCTTTTCGCTAATAAGTGGAAGTTTTGTATGACTTGTTAGTTCGCCAAAGATCCAGTGGACTGTGCGCGTTTGTTTCTGACGTCAGAAAACTTTTTTTGACGCCTTTTCAACAATTTTGTTGTAAACATGGAAAATTTTGTAAAAAGCTATGTTTTTAAATTGCTATTATCATGGTTTTGCTATGTAGTTCTGTCGATATTATATATTTTTAAGGTTTCCAACAAAATCATCCTAGCTACTGATTATTTTTTAATGCATTATATTTAACAATAATAGACATGGGGGCATATGAGGTACGATATGGTACCCCATTATGCCCCATAACCGCAGCCCCCACAGTGCCTCCATTACGTAAAATTACTAATAAAAAGTGTCACCATTACATACATACATACATTACATAAGTAATCCTATAGGATGATCAGTTAATTTCTCGTAGATTTTTTTGTTTAGATATAAAAGATGGTAGGAATTTATGAATAGAATAGGTCGACATCCATTACAGCAGCCTAAAAAAAGTGCCAAGCTGCACGGTGTTTTACAGGGAGACTTTTAAAATATAATCACCTACTTTCTACGATATCAAAACAATTTTACAGATTCAGATTTTTTGGCTACATCAACAGCAGACACAATCATAACTTTACCATCAGCTGTAATGCAGCATTAACTGTATCAGAGGGTTGGTGACCTGTTTACTATGATATGGGCATTGATCACAAACCACCTGTACAGTTATTGATGGCGAAAATGTAGAAAACTATATCTCTTTAGTGATAAACTCGTGCAATTATAATATACTCCGTACTGCCTCGTACTTCATACTGCCTCTACCCTGGGACACGATGGTAACATCGTAATTATCGTAATTATTTCAATACTTATTTCATCAAATTCTATAGAAAATTGTTACTTAATATACATATTAATATACAAATAGGTTGTGATAAGCTTCAATTAATAAATAAATTCCTCTGGTTTTTACCGTTTTGCGCCTTACCTTACTCGTTATGGCCTTCCTCTTCCCCTACGTATTTTATAGTTATTATTTAATAAATTTAGCATTATCTAACTTTTGTTATCAATTATGTGCAGGAAAATTGCAGAAACCGACTCCGAATATTTCTTTGGATATTAAGTCGCGATTTGATAATTATTTTTTCGGAAATAGCAAACGGTTCCTAAGTAACTCTTTATAAACGTTATCAAATTCTACTAGCGGTTTTAAGTCTCTTCCAGGGTAGAGTTTTTCATAGATTTGTATGATTACTATCGACATATAATTAAATAGACAAAATCTTATTTTTGTCTCATAATCGAGGCGAATCGCCTCTGTGGTCTAGCGGTCCGGGTGTTGGACTTGACTGCATGAGGTCCCGGGTTCAAATCCCGGGTCGGCCAACAAAAAAGAAAATTGGATTTTTCTAATAAAAAAATTTTGGTCGGGATTGGAATTGTGCCCGGTTGGCGATAGGCTTTCCACCTATCATATTGTGGAACTTATTATCTTCGGCTAGTCGTGGGTGTCTTGGTTGTACCTCTGCCTACCTCTTCGGGGATATGGGCATGAAGATACTTTTTTTTACTATAATGATTCCAACTACCGCAGTATTGCTGCTGTGTGCCTACATTGTATTTATAAATTTTCTAATAGAAAAATTATGCGTTAAGTATAACTTAAGTCCACGAGTCGGATCGTGATAAAATTAATAAGAAAACACCTCGAAATCATAAACTATTTTGATAAAAAAGGGAATATCAAAATCGTTTGCCTATTGACTGATTAATCGCATAACAAATACGCATTTCAATTGAGAACCTCCTCCTTTTAGGAGTCGGTTAAAAACTAATATTCATACTTTGAAACAAAACATTAAATTTGTTTAGCAAAACTGAATGAATGTACATAGGGTCACTCATTAATCAGTGACTATTTACGTATAACTACAAAATATCAATTAAAGTTAGACTTTATGGTACGAGAAAACCAATTTTGTATAGTAAAGCAAATGAACGAATTATTGCTTTTATTTGAATTTGCAAAGTAGCGAATGATTGCTTTTGCTTCCAAATTAATGTAGGTAATATTGAACTATTCGGTTATTTGAATCAGTAGCTATCGTCCACCTATTAATCATATACAACAGTGGTATCTAAAAGTATTTAATACTTGAACTTCTAAGATACAAACTTACATGACGAGTTGAGTCATTGTCATAATAGAATTTAGCATTTGTTAGAGCGTGTCAAGAGTCTCCTAAACCGGCGTATTTGTATGAAAAGTAGTGAATTAAAAGGAAGTGATGCTGGTTCGCAAGGATTACATTGAGGCCATGATTTTTATGTATACTAGAAATGTGTTTTAGTTGAACTCCAAATGTGTACGTTTGTACAAAAGTCCTAAGGCTAAAAGTGGCTAAAAGGCTAAGGCTAAAAGTGTTATGAACGTTGAGGACGCCCGAAGAAATTATGACATTTCTCACTCGATACTTTTTCCCTACCCCGCAACCCACAACATTCACATAGAACACATAGGTAGGATAAGATATAGGTAGATCATGAGATTCTTACTTATACTTCTATAATAATAAATATTGCTTGACCGCTACAATACGCAATCTGTTGACGATAAACATTTTACGACAACAGATAATGAAGTATATGAAAGAAAAATACACAAATAGAGTGACCAAGTGTTTTTTATGGGAATCATAAACAAGCACTTAGTCCAATTTCCTGGTGGTAAGAATTTTTTCTACTCTCTTAGCGGAAGATGACAACTTGTCTCCTGCTGCACTAAACAAATTTGCCATTTATCGGCTCCGTCTGGCTGAAAAAATCAGTCAGTCATACAAGAAGCCTCGGATCACATGGAACAACCATGTCTTATCTTTGGCTCGGCCAACAACTTATGATCTGAGGCATTTCTTATTTTATGAAATGTCTCAATATCATGACTGGAATAGTCCGTCTGCCACCATGCCTGGTAGGCAGAGGAGGAGAGGATCGGTTCAAAGAAACATTACAAACAAGATCACATCTGTTGGAGTTTTGTGCAGCAACTTGTACGGATAGGGATCACCAAACTTACTAGCAGGCAGAGAGTATCAAATGGCAAGTATCGTAATTCCTTCAGACTTGCCTAACTTCATCTACATTCAATACACTTTTATACTTCGGCGTTTTGTACAAACGCACACATTTTAAGGAGTTCAAATAAATTAGCAAATTCAAAAATTCATGGCCACAGTATACACAATATAAATAAATCGCTTCGTTACGTTTCAATGGTCGGGGAGTTACGTTTTTGAAACGTCCTTATTTTGTAGTACGTCGAGGGAATCGAGACCGCTTTGTTATTAACGAGCGCGCTTCATCACGTCAAATGATGAACTGAATGGATCTTTCTGACGTGCAGTTATATATTACCGCGTTATATTTTTTATAGGAAGTAAAATTCAAAATGTACGGCAGAATACGTAGCGATAAAGTATTTTAGTATTATAAAACATGGGGTTGTCTTGTTCTGAAAAAAAAAAAGAAAGCTACATGAATAAATAATATCTTGACGCTGTTGAGTAACCAGTGACAAAAAGAGTAAAAGTGAGAATGCTGGCTCATATTTGATTAGTAAAACATTTTGTAACTTAGATCTACACTTATAAGACTTTGGAATGAGGTAAAGGGCAAGAATATACCCTGGAATTCCAGGCCTAAATATAAACTTACAACGATGTTGGGTGAAAATGTTCAAGATTAATTAAAAAAAAATTGCAAAGGATTGGATTAATACCTGGTTGACGATAGGATTGCCACCTATTTTTACAGACTTAATCTACCTTCGGCTCGTCGTGGGTGCATTGCTATACTTTTAAATGTTTGAGGACACGGCTACTATACCCTCCGGAACGGAACTGGTTGGCTGGAATATCCAAGGCACTGGATCCCCAGCAGGAAAAGTTTCTGCCTAGCACCCTACCATCCATTTAACGTATGCACGCTTATTGCAAGCTACCCGGGAAAAAGGAAGATAGTCTATTCTACACACAGGCCATATACCAATACGACAAAAGAGTGACAGAGTAAAGGTTGGTAAAACAGATATACAATACCAATGTTGTTGGTTGTAGATACCTGGGGGCACATGGTTTAATATTCAACGACATAATCGTCCGTCGTTAATCGTATTATCAAAGGGTAGCGTCAAAAGTCCAAAAGCGGAGTTTTTGTAAGATAAGAGTGATGCATGCGGAGGAAGCTATGGTGGTCTACATGGCACTCAATACTCTTTGCCGACATCGCTAGAGTCTTGATATAAAGACACTGGAAAACCACGTGATTTTTATGTATACTACTTCAGTGATTAATATTGCTTGACCTATACAACAAGAGCATAAGAGTAATGATTATGGAGGAAACTAGGCAGGTTTGTAGAAACTACTTGGCACTTGATAATTACTATCAATCAGAAAGGAACTTCAAATGAAGATATGTATATTTGTATGTAAGTGCATGGAATGTTTAAACGCCTTTAACAACGGCGAGAAAAATAAGGATAACATTAAATGTTTCATATAAGTACAACTTTGCATTTGGATCAAAACCACAATCTCGGTTATCAAAATAGAGAATACCGTACTTATGCAATAGATTTAAGGCAAAAAAACAACAGAATATTTTCAGTGCAAATATCGATGCATCTAGGTCAGGGGGAGAAATATTGTGACAACGGCGTGATAACAGACGCTGGTATTTTTCTCTTTGATATTACCATCTTGAAATTGTTCCTAATGTGCAAGGAAATGCAATATTCATATTTCAATGAAATAAGAATTTATCGTTTGACTGTTTTAAATATATGTAATGCTTGGAAACCTGTTTGATTTAAATGAATCCAGTTTTTGTAACCTTTTTTTCACCTTCTGTCATAGCTCATTTTTTTACTTCTATAGTTGCATCATTGACATATAAAAAAAATATTTACGCGCGGGTACCCGATAAAGTAGGTAGAGGTACATCTAGGGAACCCCGGAAAAGCGGAAGCGGAAAACGATAGGTCCTACGGTGTGATAGATTACAAACCCGTCGCCAATCGGACTTCTATTTAATCCAGGCAACGCATTCTTTTTTTAAATTGATAAAACATATTTCCTGTTTTTTTCTCAAACCGGGGATCAAACCTGGGAGCTCATATGCTAAACTAAAGAGGCGTTAGGAGGCGCGGTTAGTGTACATCTAATGCCACTAATCAGCTAAAATGGAATGGGCAATTGTGCGTATAGCATGTCACATTAACAGAAAAAAGAGTGTCCCCGAAGAGGTAGACATGGGTACCCACAATCAGCCAAAGACTGCCACAATCAGAGTCGTCGATTAACATTAAGTCTATCATTAAATCACATTTTTCGAAAAATGACGACTTAAAATATCTATCTATATCTATATCTATATCGTTTGGGTGTGTTTAGGAATTAAATTTATAAAACACATTTTTTTCTTGCTGATCGATCGGGGACCTCATGAAGTCTGTCCAAGTATGTCCAACATCGGACCGCTAGGCAACAGAGACAATCAATTACTATAGTAATTATTACTGGAGCAATAAATAAATAGAAAAAAATTGTTCACTACGCTTGCATTTTCAACAATATATATTTTTTTATTTTTATAGTTTAGCCAACCGGTTTCGATATACAAGCATTATAATTATAATAACCATAAAAAATGTATTGTGGAAAGTACAAACTTAATGAAAAAATTGTTTCTAAAATGGAATTCCACCAAACACCGACCATAAGAAGTATAGAAACTAGATACATACAAGCATACTCATCTTCACGCCAAGTCCTTTACGGGGTATGAGAGTATCGAGTGCCAGACCTCATGCTCCTGACAAACCAGTCTGGCTTCCTTCACATTAATTACCCCTTTTCATACAAGCACGCCGGTTTTTGGAGACTCTTGGCACCACCCTCGGATAAGATCCGAGTGATCTGATCGTGGAATATCAATCTCGGTCTCCCCGGGTACCTAAATCCATCCACATTTGCATTGTATATCTGCTTTGTAAATCTTTCATCTGTTTTTCTTTCCACATGACCGAACCAGCGAAGCATGCCCTTTTGCATTTTAACACCAACACTTTCTTTCAATCCCACTCATTTTTTGATCTCACTGTTACAAATGCGGTCAGCGAGCTAAACACCACAGATTTACGTAGTTTTCCGTAACGCTCTCATTTCGTACGCATTTATCTTATTTTCATCCTTTTTCTATAGAAACTACCAATAAATAAATATCTTTGCTACTCGATCTGCCGGGTATCAAACCGGAGCCTCGCATTGGCCGCTGGAGTTAGGAATCTTCGAACTTTAGCCAGTTAAAGTAAGTAAATGGAGGTATAAAGTTCTTTGACTTACATCTAACTGATTATAGTTATTACATAGGCCACTAGCTACTGATGGAATCATTACAACTTAAAGTAGTTATCGTCTTTTTGGTCTAGTGATCCGGTTATTGGAGTTGTGAAGTCCCAGGTTCGATCTGCGGGTCGAAAAAAAGCCTGTTTTATTAATTATTACAAATGACAACGCTATCTTAGATAGATTTGCCATCTATTACATTGGTCTTAGTACCTTCGGCTAGTCGTTGGTGCAATAGTTTTACTTCTGCCTGCCTCTTCGGGGATACGGACAAGATACTATTCTTATTATCAAAGATACTATTATTTTATCAATAGGAATATTGAAAGCATTGACGTCAATCCGGACGAGTCAATCTTTCATTTCATTCATTCATTCATTCGAGACTTCACCAAGTATTCCTGGTCGCGGTGGTAGTGATAAAGGACCCCCCACCCCACGCCTTTCAGTTGGTTAGTTGATATCGGTCTGTATTTTTCAACTCTTTTCTAGATTGGGTTAATATTTTATTATTTTTTTAGTTTCTTATGATATTGGAAGGTAAACAAGGAGACGGATTTCCTGATGGTAAGCAATTAACTATATGATGCGTAAAGGAATATGCACCTTTGAACAGCGGTACGCGAAATTAAGAAAATAAAGGTCTGTATCAGAAAGACTTGCGGTGGACAATACTTCAGCAAGTGATGGTTCCATGCGGGAATAATGCGGTAATAAGGGAATTCGACTGACCTGTCTTTTTTCTTACCGCTTTCTTTAAGATTTGCACTAGCACACGTGGCGGATTGGTTTAATTTTAAATTTCACTGTTTAAGGTCGCGACTTGCGTGCACGCTGCGGATATCCAACGCAAAAGTGAATTAAAAATAGCGGCCCCTTACATCCGTGCTTTGCGCTTCACATTTTTCAGGCGTTGATATCTTCTTTGCCATCGAACGTAAGGATTTCGGAAGGATAATATTAACAGGGGAAAAAAGCAAATACAGCGGTAACATTTCCGTCGGCCTTAAAGGGTAGCCTTTAAAAAATGAGAAACATAAGCGGATAATATTAATAAATGCAAATATACCATATTTAACCATGCTTTTCATACATCCTGCGAAGTGGGGGGAAGAGGGAGGCACAAGTTTCAACTCGATGCAGTTTTCAGATAACTCAATTTCCAATTGAGATTTATATTCATCTAGAAACTTATAAAGATCGCGTAAGTTTGAGCGTGCTTCAACAAAATTAGTACCCTGATCTAAATATACACATTGAACAGGGCCTTGTCGTGAGAGAAAACGTTTAAATGCATTTAATAAACACGGAGTAGAAAGATCCGTGGCTATTTCAATATGAGTAGCACGAGTGGCTAAACACGTGAAAATGCTTAGCCAGGTTTTACGCCCATTCATACATCTACTGCGGTAAGGAGTACAAAGAATTGGACCCGCATAGTCAATTCCACAATAAGACCAGGCCTTAACTACTTGGTTAGCACGTTGGATCGGCAGATCAGCCATTAGCGGCAAAATAGGTCGCGGTTTAGCTCTAAAGCAAATGTTACATTTATGAATACGCATTCTTATAACGCGGCGTGCGGAAATAATCCAGTAATGACAAAAAAAGAAAAAGTAATGACATAAGCAGCTCTGGACCAGTATGTAAATATTTTTTGTGATAAAAATCAACAATTGAATCGATAATAGGATCACGGCGCGGTAATAATACAGGATGCTTAAAATCGTAAGATTCTGCAGCAGCATACTTTAAAAGACCACCTACACGGATAAGGCTGGTTTCATTCAAAAAGGGTGTTAATTTTAACAGGTTATAAGAACAAGACTGATTCTTTCTTAATTTATAAATATCACTTGCAAAATATACTTACTGAAGCGACAACAATAATTTATTTTCTGCGAAATCTAACTCACGATGAGTTATACTTCCATGTTTGGAAAGTTTGCGGATAAAGCGGTAAATATAAACAATAACCCTAAGTAATTGCGGGTAAGAATTCACGCGGCTAACGAGATTATAAATCAATGAGTCTGAAAAAGGAATATGCACCATTGAACAGCGGTACGCGAAATTAAGAAAATAAAGGTCTGTATCAGACAGACTTGCGGTGGACAATACTTCAGCAGGTGATGGTTCGATGCGGGAATAATGCAGTAATAAGGGAATCCGACTGACTTGTCTTTCTTCTTACTGCTTGCTTCAATATTTTGCACAAGCACACGCAGCGGATTGGTTTAATTTTAAATTTCACTGTTTAAGATCGCGACTTGCGTGCACGCTGTGGATACCCAACGCAAAAGTGAATTAAAAATAGCGGCCCCTTACATCCGTGCTTTGCGTTTCACTTTTTCTAGGCGTTGACGTCTTCTTTGCCATCGAACGTAAGGATTTCGGAAGGATAATATTAACAGGCAAAAAAAGCAAATACAGCGGTAAAACTAAATTTACCGGCTACCTTATCGTCTGGACCGGAACACGTTAACGGCAAGCATTGACGTTATGGCGGTAGGAATAGATAAGGCGGTGGTAACAATCTGGGCGGGTGGCTGCAAAACTCTACCACCTAGTCAGATGTCACGGTGCTAGTGACGGTAAGCCTATGCTCGTCTTTTACGAGCAGATGGTCTATTCTGCAAAGGAGCCCGGACCAACACCGGTATTGTTCAACTAATAAAAAATAAAATGGTCGATTAAGGGTGCTAGAACTAACACGGGGAAAATATAACGTATTTATTTATGAAACAAGTACGTTTAAATAATTAATGTTATCATTACCTACTGTATATTACTACTGAAAGCCTGTTACCCAATCGTTACATAGTTCTTCGTTATCAGCGTCGTTAAAGTCATAAAGGTCTCATAAAGTGTCCCTTCTATTATCAGCTAGAGGCAATCTGCTGTGCAAAGGTAGGATAAATATAAACTGGACTCGTTGTCAGGGGAGGAAAACGTCGTTTTATAACATAATATTATAACATAATAACATAGATTTATAGATGTTATGTATGTAAATCTGTTTTATACAAATGTTAAAAGACACAAAAACTAACATAATATATAAAATATATGAAAGAAAGTTGTGTAAGTTTATCACGAAAGAAAGGCCAAACTGATTAAATTTAAAGTTTACAGGCGGTAGCATAGAACCAGGAGACTGACATGACTTTTTATCCGGGCATAGGAAAAACACTATTTTAATTTTTCTCAGACACCCTTGTTTAGTTACTCTAGAAGGTAGCTTAGGATAAAAAAAGGACACTGGGTACATTTTAAAACGTTAAACTGCGAAAAAACTAGGAACAACAATGTTTTATATTTCTTATACAATATGAGCAGGTGGAACAAAATTTTGCCGGAACAGTTACTATTTAATACAAACGTAAAAGATCTTTTGTTCAAACTTTTTTATTTTATTCTTCAAAGCTTACAAATTCTAATACACTCATATTTCATGCGATGAAAACCAAAATAATGGTGTTTGAAAGAGACGTAGCCAGAACGGATGTAAGAGTTTTGGTTGATGATGTAGTGCTGGAACAAGTGAATGAAATTGTATATCTTGGTTGTGCTTTTAGCAGGGATGGAAGGTACACCGCGGATGTAGAGAGGAGAGTGAGTGCAGGGAATAGTGTGAATGGGGCGTTGGGTAAGCTACTCCAAAGCGAGGTTTTGAGTCAAAAAGCTAAACTCGCTTTGCATAATTCTGTGCTTATTCCAACGTTACTGTATGGAAGTGAGAGTTGGGTATGTCAGAAAGAGCACGAAAGTAGGATAAATGCGGTCGAAATGAGAGCACTATGGAAAATCTGTGGTGTAACGCTCGCTGACCGCATTCGTAACAGTGAGATCCGAGAAAGAGTGGGATTGAAAGAAAGTGTTGGAGTTAAAATGCGAAAGGGCATGCTCCGCTGGTTCGGTCATGTGGAAAGAATGACAGATGAAAGATTGACAAAGCAGATATACAATGCGAATGTGGATGGATGTAGGTACCCGGGGAGACCAAGGCTGACATTTCACGATCAGATCAATCGGATGTTATCCGAGGGTGGTGTCAAAAGTCTCCAAAACTGGCGTGTTTGTATGAAAAGGGTTATGAATGTGAAGGAAGCAAGACAGGTTTGTCATGATCGTGAGGTATGGCACTCGATACTCTCTGCCTACCCCGTAAGGGACTTGGCGTGAAGATATGTATGTGTATGTATGTACACTCATACTCGTATACTTACTTTTAAACAAGAAATCCTTTTACATTTTTATTTTCTGCATTTTGGAAAAGGTCGCTATGATTTTCATGCAGATGGTTTCGGATGCAATAAATCTATCGCGCAAGGTTTCATTTGTATATAGGTCACCTGGGTACTAGTAATCCATACTTATATAGAAATAAAATTATTTATTTGCAATTTTCCGCCAAAAAAGTTTTTTGACAGTGTTTTATTTTTCAGAAATCTAAAAAAACATTAATAATTACACGAATTGTTATGTCAGTTACGAAACTCTCAGGCAGGCAGTATCCCATAGCTATACCTGGTAAGACTGATATACAATTCATAGGAAGTTAGAATGCTGTCAGTTTACATATAACCTATGTACTAGACAAGGCAAACTCTGGGGAGGTCGGAACTAACCGTTTCCGGTCAATTTACATCTAATATCCGGCGCTAACACCTTCAATCGGATTTCGATTGAATATGTAAAGATTTGGTTGAGAATACTACGATTTGTTATATTTAGAGCTGTAGCGTATTAAGTGATTTCTTTGATATTAGAAAATACAAAAATAACGTCAAATAGAAACAGAGACACCTACCTACCTACCGGATATCTTATCCTCCGAACCGGAACACGTCAACGGCAAGCACTGATGTTATGGTGGCAGGAATACGTAAGGCAGTGGTACCATCTCGGGTGAGTTGCTGCAAAACTCTAAAACTAAAACTCAGAGGTCACGTTGTTAGTGACGGTAAGCCTATGCTAGCCTTTACGAGCTGCCTGTCAGGAAGGCAGGTGGTTCTGCAAAGGAGCTCGGACCAACACAGGGAAATTTTGTTGTGTCTACTGACAAAATAACATTGACATCTTTTATTTAATTTTCAAATGATTTACAAAGGCTTCCAGTTGCGTTTCTGCTTAAGAATATGAAGTTGAAATTTGAGCGTTTTTAGTACATTTTATTATGCGGTAGATTTCTAGTAGAGTATAATATAAACGCGATAATGACCGGGTTTTGCCGTTGTGAAATGTCGTCTAAGTTTTCAAGGGAGCCCATTTTGGGACATAAATTAATTTTACGACGGCCATTCGTCTGTTTTACTGGAGTATGGGATCTAAAGACAAATTCGTTAGCTTACAAAATATTAAAGCTTTCCGAAATATATTCTTAAAACTATATTTATACATTTTTCGAATAAAACATATTTTTACACAATACACTTTGTTTAATACTTTAACATAAAGTGAAGTGTAAATCGGTTTCGCTTTTTATAGCACATTTGGAAAAGTTCAAGTGTTATTTGAAAAATACGTATGTAATGAAATTCCACCAAATGCCGACGCTGAGGAATACAAACCATGTACTTATTTTAAAATTTCTTATAATTGATTTGTTTATACTATTCGCCGCCTAGAGACACCAAATGTTGCGTTGCCAACCCGAGGCCAGGCTGTTACGCCTCGAGCAAAACTAAGTTTACCGGCTACCTTACCTTCCAAACCGGAGCACGTCATGACGTTATGGCGGTAGGAATAAGTGAGGTGGTGGTACCAATCCGCGTGAGTCGCTGCGAAACTCAACCTAGTCAAATGTCACAGTGTAAGTGGCGGTAAGCCGATGCTCACCTTTTACCAGCTGCCTGACAGGAAGTCAGATGGTCTATTCTGTAAAAGAGCCCGTACCAACACGGGGAAACATTTATTTTGTTGTTTAAAGCCATCGAAAAAAGGAAGAGTTTTTCTTTGTGTTAATGGATTTTTTGTCTCATTTAAATGAGAACTTACTTCCGAAAGGGTTCTACCGCCACCAAGTCTGTTGTTCCAAAAATGATTGAGTCTGATGTCTTTGATTTTGTCTGAGTGAATAGAGTTTCTGAAGGAAAAGAGTGATGCCTGAGCTAAAAACTTTGAGGACGGACGCAAAAAGCAAAAAATATTACTTAGAAAATACAGTGGGTGTGGCTTCAAATACAATATTTAAAAAAACGATTGGTAAAAAAACTATTTAGTAGTAGAGCTGAGTTATATATTACAGGGCTTGGGACCGGTTTCAAAAATACCGGTTAATAAGGGTTTTTAACTGGTTTGGCCAATAGGTTTCGCTCCGAGCGCAACCGTAATGAGAGTTTTATCGAAAACCTTTATTAACCGGTTTATTCATACCAACTTGCTGCCACTACTTTTTGCAGCCGTTTCCGTTTATTACATATTATTATATTGGATTAGATACAGGGATTTTACGAGATTAAGTTACACCTAATCTTAAAAGTAAAGTATCTACACGCCCATATCCCCGCATGGTAGGCAGAGGCACAACGAGAGCACACACGACAAGCCGAAGACACTAAGTCCCACAATATGATAGGTGGCAAGCCTATCACCAACCGGGCACATATCCATTCCCGAGCCACGTTTTTTTCATAAGAAAATTGAAAAAACCAAATTTTCTTTTTGTTGCCAGACCCAGGAATCGAACCCGGGACCTCATGCAGTCAAGTCCAACACCTGAACCGCTAGACCACACAGGCGATACTACAATTAAATATTAAACTCTAAAGCCGGCTGTACACATGGGGCCAAGGTGTTGGGCCAATGTGTTGGGCAAAAATGATGGAAACCAAGATTCCTGTTTACACATTGGCTTACTGCTCATTCTGCATTGGCGCTTCAAAGATGGACGTAGAAGTTCTTGCAGCCGCCGCAATTTATTTATACAGTGCGTTTAATTATTACGTACATGTGCACCAAAGTAGAGTGACTAAAAAGAAATGGCGCAAAAGAAGGTGGTGGATGGTGACTATTCATCGGAATAGAACGAGGTACATGTATGTGTTATTAGTTATTATTGATATACAGGCTGGTAATAATTTTGCAAAAAGTTAGAAGGTCAGTGTCACATTAAAAAAAAAACCCGCGACAGTTAAATGTCATCGAAAAAGATTAAAATCTCGGTTATGTATTACTTATAGTAAAATTGTTATCGCTACACCTAAGTTAAGTCGGGGGTTTTGAGTTATTTTATTCTTTTTCGATGAGATTTTTACCGTCGTGGGTAAAAATAGACTCGATCAGCTGATTGGATTTGTATGGAAAAAATAATATTTTTTTGAGATTTCGACATTGATTCCATAAAGAAACTTGTTATGAATGAGACACCGACTGACTTCCTAAAATTTTGATATGGGGTAATTATAAGCAACTAATTAATACTATGTCCATACTAACTTTATTAATATTTCTTTGTTTTTAGAGAGACTATGAATCAACAGCTTGCCGAGCTTCTTGCAGAACCATCTGGGGAGTTCGATAATTTCGTTCGAATGTCATGCACTGATTTTGAATACCTGGTACAAAAAAATTCTCCAATGATTTCTAAGCAAGATACTACTTGGAGGGAAGCTGTACCAACAAAAATACGACTTGCATTGACATTGAGATTTTTAGCTACTGGAGATGACTACAGAAGCTTACACTACCTATTTAAAATATCAAGTTCACTTATCTCACGCATAATAATCGAAGTCTGTTTGGCACTCAATGATGTTTTGCAAGATATGATTAAAGTAAGTAAAACTTCATGTTATGAATGTATTACCTATTTATTAATGTTTATAAAAAAGAGTTACAAAATAGTTCTAGAGTTTCAAAATACAACAGTCTTTATTTTACCATGTAGAGATCAATTACTTGCATCATCATGAAACAATGTTTAGCATCACATGAACTTTTCATTTGTGTGTTTTATGCGTCTTCATATGCCTGGTATATTATATTTTAAGTCTCTAAAGACTGAGACTGGTTGTACGTTCTATCAGATAATTCTGGTAAATGAAGTTCAACAGGTAGTTCTGGAGATGCTGTTTGTAGCCTTTGAGCAGATGAAAGCTGCATTAGTTGTGATTGTGAATATATTTTATCATTAGACAATATCCGAATACGTTGAGTTTGGGGTTCATTAAAAACGTACTGGGGTGAATGGGATGGGTTATGCGGAGATTGATTGGGAATAGTAACGTAAGTTGGAAGGATGGACTGTGCTGAGTTGGGTCGGTAGTGTGGTGAAGGAGATGAGCGAGACCAGTTTGTGCGATAAGAACTTTGTGCGGAGGTTGAACGATTCATATTAGTAGAATCAGTAATAGTATTTTGGCTACCTCGACGTCTTTTTATCAACATGCTATCAATTTCTAACATAATTTCTTCTCTTTCATATTCTGGAAATTTTCTTAATTTCGTGGCAAGAAGTTTAGCATATAGATCACAATCATCATCATGTCTTGCAGTTTTATTATCAAGCAATCTGCTTAATGTGCCAAAAGCATTTGCCACCTCCTTGTTGGCCTCTGATAACTCTGGTGGATTTTTCGAACGGTGCTTTTGAGTTGGAAGAGCAGTAACTTTTGATTTAGCACTCGTATTCCCATGTTGAGATGTGTCACTTTCAATAACGGGACGATTGAAGTCAGTTTCTGCCTCTGTTTCGTAGTCACGTGTCGATGACTAATCCTGTAGTAAAAAAGTGATATCAGTTTATTTTTTATTTATTTCATATGCCTGAATCTGCGAGCGAATGGATGTCCGTTTCAAAAGGATTCAGCTTCCCGCATTGTTTGGGCGCTATAGATGGGAAGCACATCAATATACAATCACCTTTACACTCGGGAACTGAATACTTTAACTATAAAGGCCACTTTAGCATTGTTTTACTAGCACTAGTAGATAGTAATTATTGTTTTTTGTTTGCCGATGTAGGTTCTCAAGGGCGGATTAGTGATGGAGGAGTTTTCAATCAAAGTATCTTACGAGGGTCAAACTGAAAGTTCTTAGAAAATCAAAAACTAAGCATTCTAGCAAGTTATTAGTTTTATTATAACTTTTCAAAATAACGTCCATTTACATCAATACATCG
>NJDC01001391.1:67374-80752 GCA_002245475.1 Calephelis virginiensis
CCTTGACGTGTTCATTAAGAAAGCAATTAGTGAGATTTCTAGATTCATGGCCATAAAAACAAAAGCAAAATGAATCGTCACTTACTTCATATAAAGTGTACATTCCAGTGATAAAGTGATAGTCATAAAAAAAACGATTTAGGCATTTAAAAAAATGGTCGAAGATGTGGTAGGTACTTTATGTAATTCCACTGGAAAAGTTCGTTCATCTAAGTGACCATTTTATAACAGAGTCTAAAAAGGCACCATAGATGGTTACCAGTGTCGAGTTGGCAGTCATTAAGGACATTATAAATATTTTACGGCCTAATGTTAGAGTAAGCACAAAAATATCAAGACGAAACTATACAACATGCAATATTCAAATCACGATAACCTATATTATGACAGAAGCTAAAAAAATTCCCAACATTAACGTGACAATAAGTGATCAAGGTTTAAAACTGTAAGCAGAGATATATAGATCAAAAAACGTTACTAACATATTGAACAGGTTCATGTATTTTCATAAATTATATTTTAGATCCCAGATTTTTTTTTGATTTGCAAGCACGTGACAAAGTTCTAACTGAAATTTCAAATATGATAAAATTAGAAATGTAAGCTTCTACTTCTATGACAACGTCTACAGTCAACGCATCTGAAAATTTGACTGAAAAAAGCTACAACCAATAGAAATTCATGGCCAAATGGTGGCAAAAGTTGGTGCGAGCAGACCACAAGGGTTACACATTTATTTTAAACAGTACATTTTAATAGTAGCTTTGTAAGACAAAAAATCTGGTCTAGACTACAATAGTCTAGACTAGAAAAATATTTTGGGGAACATTGAGTGATACACCCCTATGTTATTTGACGCTGGTAAGAACGTCAGTGCCCTCCAAATATTTTATCTATTGCCAATCTTACTCTTCGTGAAAGTTACAATCGGTTGGTTCCAGAGCGGTTATTAAAATCATTATTTTTGCGCATCTTACCGTTTAGAGATTTTTCCTAGGCTAAAATAAATTTTGATGGTAAAAAAGACAAAAGTATCTTCACGCCCATATCCCCGAAGAGGTAGGCAGAGGCACAACCAGGGTTCCCACGACTAGCCGAAGATACTAAGTCCCACAATGTAATAGGTGGCAAGCCTATCGCCAACCGGGCACATATCCTATCCCGAGCAACATTTTTTTTGTTAGAAAATTGGAAAAACCCAATTTTCTTTTGTTGCCCGACCCGGGACTCGAACCCGGGACCTCATGCAGTCAAGTCCAACAACAACCGCTAGACCACAGAGGCGATCAAAAGACAACGTTTTTTTAAATTTGATACGATACTGAAGCAATCCAAAATATGGAATGATCAACTGTCAAATGGATCGGAAAATTCGATAGAAATTAGAAATCATTGTGATCGAGATGGTTTTTAGCTACATTGCACGTTATGTTGAGGGTTATTGTTTTTTTTTTTAATTTAAGGAACAAAGTTCCTTATTTCGCGTTGAGAAAGAGGGTCAGACGGAAAAAAATCTCACGAAAAGTTGTCCACGAAATTTTTTGCTATAGTCTCTAAGCTATTGTAAGTTGTGCGGTGCGCTTGTGTTTCTCTGTCTGTCTGTCTCTCTGTCTCTCTATAAGAGATCAAGAGAGAGAGATTGATAGAGATTGATCGAGATTGATAGAGATTGACAGAGATTGATCGAAGTTGATAGAGAGTGATCGAGATTGATAGAGATTGACAGAGATTGATTGAGATTGATAGAGATTAACATTTAACAGAGATTGACGGAGATTGATAGAGATTGACAGAGATTGATCGCGATTGACAGAGGTTGATAGATTGACAGAGATTGATGGAGATTGACAGAGATTGCTCGAGATTTATAGAGATTAGTCAAGATTGACAGAGATCGATCGAGATTGACAGAGATTGATCGAGATTAACAGTAATTGATCGAGATTGATTAAGATTTCGCGATAAATATGTCTAAGGAACTAGATTACTACTAAGTTTTAATGGCATCTGCTCCATTTTTCTGGATTTCAAGCCAATTCCGTTAAGTGGATTCAATGGATTAGGTATTTGGATAAGGTATTTATTGGGATTAGGAACGGGTGGAACTAATGACTAATCCCTAATTGACCTAATCCAACCAATCACTATTACATACGCCATAAACAAACATACTAACTTTCGCATTTATAACGTAAATTACTTCATATGACATCAATAAGGTTTATTAATTATCTTCATGAATTTGACACATGAAGAATAACTTCAAACACTAAAAAACTACTAGTCGGATTTTGATAAACTTTCATAAACGCGTTATACTTCGTAAACAAAAAAACTAAATCTGAATATACCGTGATTTAAAAATATACAGTGCCATCTACCATTATGTTTTGTAAGCTAGTTTTTGAAATTATTTCAAGCGTCAAACGCAAACATGGTAGTAATAAAGTAAATTCGTGCAAAAACTTACACTTAACACCGTCACTTTAAGACTTAGTGGCACTACTATAATTTTAATAAGTGGTAGTCATCTTAACGTGGGTATAAATTTAATGAGGTATATTAGGATGCATCGGAAATGTACTTAAATACTATATTAGAACGGTTCTCGTTAGCTTGTAAGCACCATTGTATCCGGTAGGTAGCGCTGTTGTCGGTATGTCATCAATTTATTACCTTATGGTACGAGGTTTTCCGGGTTAGCTAATTGGGTATGATTATAAGAATTCGGTCATGGGATTTCTACTTAGATCTCCCTAGATTTTAAAAAATACTTGTTCTGGCTTCGCTCAAATGGTGTTTTTTTTAATCATAAATTGAGATGTGAGCTGTCCTATTTTTCAAGTAAGATCAGACTGCACACGGTGTGCAAATTTGGTTGAAATCGGTTATGTAGTTTAGGAGTCCATCGTGGACAAACAACGTGATACGTCATTTATACTTATATATTAAGATTATTGTAAATAAAAAAAATATGTATCGATTTTCACAATCCCTAGAAAAAAGTATCTTCACTCCCATATTCCCGAAGAGGTAGGTGCCTAGCACAGAGGCACAACCAGGGCACCCACGAATAGCCGAAGACACTAAGTCCCACAATGTGGTAGGTGGCAAGCCTATCATAGGATTTTAAAGCCTATTGCCAACCGGGCACATTTCCAATCCCGAACAACTTTTTTTTTACTAGAAAATTAGAAAATCCACTTTTCTTTTTGATGCCCGACCCAGGACCCAGAACCCCATGCAGTCAAGTCCAACAACTGAACCGCTAGACCACAGAGACGATTACCATCTCAGGCGCAATCACCTCATGGTTGTAAAGGTATATCTCTGTTGATTATCAAACGTAATTATATGTAATATAATTACATACTCATATCTTCACTAAAATTCGTTACGAGGTAAGTAATATAATTAACATCGCAAATATAGTCTAGTAAGTTATAATTTATTTTGCACGATTTACGTGCAAAAAGACAAGGAACAGGAGCACTAAGGAAACAAAACATTTTATTCTGATGTAATTTTACTCATTCTTACTAGTGGTTGCCCATTGGTCGAAATTCGACAATAATAAATTTTAATATCTTGTTGATAATAACACGATCTTCATTTCTCAAGACCAACTACTAAACTATATGAATAGTTAGTGCGCCATCTGTTATCTTTTATCGTTATCATCAATATATTTGTATGTGTGTGTCAAATGCGTGGTAATGTGGGTAATGTTCGATTTATTAATTTAATGTACTTTACAAGCATTTTTATTGAAAAATATTAGCGTTCTGCACTTATCTTACACATAAACTACAGGTGTGCAAAATTTTATGCTCCTGCGTCTGCGCAATTTTCATAAAAAGGAGTCCAAAGTTTTGGCATCACGTATTAATATATGGATTAGGATAAAAAAAACTGTAACCTGTGTTGAACCACAATGCATGTGCTCTGTTGATGTGCACAGTAAAAAATCGAATTAAACCGACTCCAAAAATTATAAGGTTATTAATTAGTGGATATATTTTTTATGTCTTGCGATATTACTTATCCAACACGGAATGGATGTTTTATTTTTCAAATGGACATAATTAAGAAGTGTTCCCTTATAACTTTAACAAAAACACGGGTTTTAGGGTTATTTATTAAATATGCATTTTTTGTGTATCTAAATAAAAATAGTTTTCTTTTTAATTTTCCTACTATTCATTAACAATAACAGCCCTATTCCGAAAGTATGTACGTTTTATTTTGATAATATATGTCTTAGTTAAATAGATTTGTGGCCTTATAATTCAACATAGTCTACACTCTTATATGTATAAACTAGCTGTTACCTGCGGCTTAACCCGCGTTTTCGCAGGAACCCGTAGTGCGATCGGGATTAAAAATACCCTATATGTAAACCCAGGTCACAATCTGTCCTGTGTTCCAAACTTTAGACAAATCCGTTTAGCCATTCGATCGTGAAAAAGTAATAAACATACAGACATCCTTACAAACTTTCGCATTTATAATGTAAGTAGGATTATTTATGACGTTTGCATCTCAGTTTTTCTATAATATGAGAAATATAATAACTATTTCCCAGCATTTAATAAAATATTTATAGAACACAAGACTCTTTATAAAACTGTATTCATATTCTTGCAAGATAATAGAATGTTGGCACATATTCTTATTCTTTATAAACATGATGTATAATGAATATATGAATATTGTGTGCGGTTCTCATATGCAATTTCATAACAATAACTTTATTAGGCTGAATGTAATATGGTTGCTAATAGACCTATTGCCAGTATGCAGTTTGTTCAGGATATTACCATATTATTAGTTGTTAAACATACTTCAACAGTATCATTTTTGAGCCCGGACCCAAAAAGAGGGGTGTGACAAGTTTGACGTAGCTGTGTGTCTGTCTGTTTTTTTGTGGTATCATAACTTTTAAAGAAATGAACCAATAACGATGCAGCTGATGTTATCGAAGTTGTTCTTAGATACATCACAGCTTTGTTTGGTGATTAATTTTCAAATTGAATTAAATCAATTTTATGATGAGTTTTGGCAACTTCGGATTTGTCTGCGTCAAGACGTGATAGGTCCATCGTCCTCTGCTAGTGATCTAGTAGGTAACTAAATTTACATGATTGTTCTAACTGTGTAGCAGTTTTTTCGGATTGGTGCCATCGCATTGGCTATTTTCGCTGTTACAACATCAGTGCTTGCAAGTGTCGTGTTTCATACTGGAATGAAAGGTAGTAGCCGGTAGACTGTAGGTGACTGCTGTCTCTTATTTTCAGGGGAGCCACCGCTACCTTTTATAAAAATTTTATTGTCAATTTTCAATAATTTTAAATAACGAATTCCCTTTGCCGGTCAATTTAAACCGAGAATACCTATTTCCTATTTTTCCTTAGTAATTCTATGATCAAGTCTAAGGCAAAGCCTATAAACACTATATATGTTACTGGTGCGTCACGTTTATATAGCTAGCGTTTAAGCCTAGTAAAATAGGTATAAGTTACTATACGTTATAAGCCCACCGTCCAGCAAAGAACATAACCAGATGAGCACTGATGTTTAGACAGTACGTAGAAAAATCGGTGTTATCCAGGCCTAAGCCTACTAGACCTACTTATTGGTCTGAGTTCATATTAGTTCAATGAAGGCGTAGACTAAAATAGAGCCTAAACACATAACCGTGTTGAGGCGCCGCGCTGCTGGAACCGGCAGTAGCGTAATTGCCAGTTGCTGCAGCACGGCGCTATTTAGTAATAATATATTTTATTAACAAATGAGCAGTAAGTTTTTCACGTTGGTCTTTAGCAGAGATAAGTCTATGACGCCGCAACGCCGCAACGCGGTTATGTGTTTAGGCCCTTAGTGCGATGTAGTAGTTAGTCGCCTAAGCTTCCAGTTAACGAAAGGTTAACCAACTATCACTTTGTACGACTTTAAGTGAATCACATCCCTACCCAAAAAACATATTAGGTTAGTTTTACAAAAAAACATGTTCCCTGTGGTGGTCCCGGTCCTTTATGGCAATCTGCTCGTAAAAGCCTAGCAAGGGTTTATATGTAGGTCATTACAAACAAGACCAATGGTGATAGAGACCAGTGCAGAAACTTCCTCGGGTAGGGGTCCACTGGCTTATCTGCTTCTGCCGCCATGTTGACTATTCCGGTCTGGAGTGTAGGGTAGACGATAGACCCCGACCTAAGGACAGCGAATGCACCTGCAGCATCAATGGGGTCTATATAAATCGATACTTTTATGAATGCTTTAACTATGAATGGCATACCTACTTAACTACTCAAACATTCATTGATTTTACTAAGAAAAATGCAATAAAAATATATATTAAGTAATTGAAATGTGAAAACTGCAAAGGCGCCAGGACCAACACGGGGGAAAACAACAAGATATTAAATAGGCGACTACTAGTATTATCAAAATTTTAATAACCTTTTCGAGAGGACCTTATACAAACTAGGTCAGAGTATAAACTAATAACGCACCTGCTAAAAAGGGAAGCTAACGTACGAGTACATAATAGCACACTGAATTAAGCGAACTATTTAATTATTTGCCCTTCGTTAAAAAATATAGGATTTTAAGGTATAACCTCCCCTCTTTTTTACATTGGTAAAATACATTTAATTTCTATTATTGTGTTTTTAATTTAATACTTTTCTTAGAACTGTATATTAGAAATTTATTTTAATTGAATGATGATTCCAACATTCGTTTAATCAATTTATATGCATACACGATTAGGACTAGGGTACCTGTAGGTAGGGTAGGGTAAGACTAGGCTAGGCAAAGATTATCTATCTATAATGCATACCCACTTAGCGTTCTCCATATTCTTACGGTCTTCCTGAGAAATTATGTACATGGATCACTAGTTTTTTGACGGGGCGTAGCACCAAGGTCGTTGTCGACGGTGCGTGCTCGGAGTCCAAGCCTGTCAATGCTGGTGTTCCCCAAGGCTGTGTGATTTCTCCTACTTTGTTTCTTCTGCATATCAATGACATGTTGCAAATTAGTGACACTCATTGCTATGCAGACGACACTACTGGGGAAGCCTTATACTTTGGCCGACATAATATATCGCGGGAACATGTCATCGAGAGCCGGAATTAACTTGTATCTAAAATTGACAATCTTTTGTCTGAAATTTCGTCTTGGGGCCAGCAGAATCTGGTGCAATTTAACCTTAACAAGACACAAGTTTGCGCGTTTTCCGCTAAAACTTTGTCGACTCCCTTTGTTGCATCTCCTCGATTTGAGAGCATTTCCCTTTCTGCCACAGCCTGCATTGGAATACTCGGCGTTGACATTTTGAGTAATGTTCAATTTTGTGGTCATCTGGAGGAGAAGGCTAAAATAGCCTGTAAAAAACTTGGTGTGCTCAGTAAAGCGAGACAGTATTTCAAGCCGGCCCATCGCTTACAACTATATAAAGCGCAAGTTCGGCCTCATATGGAGTACTGTTCTCAACTCTGGGCAGGGGCTCCACAGTACCAGCTCCTTCCGTTTTACCACATCCAACGTAGAGCAAGTCGAATTGTCAATGACCGGGCAATTACTAATCGGCTTGATTCTTTAGCGTTGCGTTGAGATGTTGTGTCACTCAGTGTTCTCTACCGCATTTATCATGGGGAATGCTCTGAGGAGTTGTTTGGTTTGATTCCAGTCGCTGATTTCCACCTTCGGACATCGCGTCAGAGCTTAAGGTATTATGCCCATCATCTCGTTGCGTGGCGGTCTACAACTGTGCGATTCCGAAGACATTTTTTACCTCGTATAACACCTTTGTGGATTCAGTTACCGAGGGCGGTATCCCAAAACGATTATGACTTAGGAACCTTCAAGAAAAGAGCGTACTCATTCCTTAAAGGTCAGCAACGCATCTGTGATACTCCTGGTGTTGCGGATGTCCGCGGGCGGAGGTGATCACTTTCCATCAGGTGACCCACTTGCTCGTTTGCCTCCTCTTCTATAAAAAAAAATTTCAAAATAATTTTCTTACAAATATGCCGGTTTCGGTTTCAGTTTCAACAAGTTTAATTCAATTTATCCCATCAATCGCCTTTTACCATGATGAGTGTATAATAAATATAAATATCCTACAAATATCGATAATCTCTCAAAACTTCAAACGTAACTCAATTTAAAATTAGTAAATTGTGTTAGGAAATGCCATGTTTTTGTCGATTGATGTTGCTGGTCACCTTTTACTTAAAAATAATAATTCTCCCGTTTCACAGAGCTCAACCCCGTTTTGCCCCGTCTTGGTCCGGGCTCCTTAACAAAATAGACCATCTGCCTTCCTGCCGGTCAGTTCGTAAAAGGCGAGCACAGGCTTACCGTCAGTAACACCGTGACATCCTACTAAGTTATCGTAATAATAAATAAATAAATACTTCTTTGGTGTCTCTAGGCGGCGTGAATTTCTTACCATCAGGAAATCCGTCTGCTTAAAATGTCATAAAAAAAACGAATTGCACTCTGGAAGTGGGGGCAGAAGAGAAAACTTGAATATTAACGTTATGCATTTTTGATATTTTGAATTGGTTAGGGAATAATTCTGCACGAATTGCTTTAATTATCAGACATAAAATACTATCATTAATAGTAGTAGTAAGTAGAATACAATATTCATATTGCGCTGTCGCACACAAACATGACAACTCGAACATTCGCGAAAGCGCCCTGCGCCGTCTTACGAATTTTCGATCAGGTCACGTGTCCTGACGCGAGTTTAGAAGTTTTTACCTATTCCAAAAAAGTGCGCAGCGCCGCTAAAGAAGTTTTTACTTCAAACTTTATTATACATACCTAACGATATCAAATGATTGCGGTCATGAGTAAGTCAGTTTTATTTAATGCGTATGACCATATAACCGGAAGAGGGGAACGTCTTACTATAGCATCTCCTGTTTTATATGCTCTAAGTTATTGGCATGCAATAAACCCATCATACTTTTATCTGACATGATTGACTGTCGAGCCGAAAAATTTGGAGAGACTACCCTCCACGCGTGCTTTAATCAAGAGATTTGATATTTAATGGGGTTATTTAACGATGGCACATACTATTTTCTCCCATATCATAATCAGACGCACCTTAGTAACTGCTCAAATCCCCTCTTAAGAAACCATGCCAAAAATTCGGTATACTTAATATATACTAAATAAGTGAATAAATGTTAATACTTTTTTCCAGTTTGAGTTCGTTTGAGAAGGACGCTCAAGTAAGTTTTCCTATTTCTTTGAAATTTAGCATGTCATGAATACTAGAAGCGACCCAATCTAAAAAGAGGTTACGAATTATTCCAGTTTCTTGTTAACCGGCGTATTCCTGCAGCTATGCATAAATGACGAAATATTTTCTCTAGGCTGAATATAACTTGAGCCGTGAAAAACAGGACATACTAATTGTAAAGTATAAAGATTCTTTTTTACTATGCAACTTCAAAAAATGAGAAAAGTTGACTGTATAATAATATGGAATATGTGACAAGCCCAATACCACTTCGGTTTATAAATACGTTCAGCTATGTCAACATCTCTGGTTTTCTGGCGGATCTCCTAAACTTTGCCAACTGTTAATTGGAATTAAATTGAATTCGACGTCTGATTGGGTTTGTTCTGCTCTGCTTATTATAATTTTCCCTTTTCGTAAAAGACTAAAAATATTTAAAACTTGTAATGTTCCTTGATTTTTTAGTAAATGAGCTATTTACTATAAAGTCATGTCATCAATATTGGAACTACCAGTATTGACATCATCATTAAGGTTAAAAACTTCAACATCACTATCAGGTTCCACGTTAGATTCGTCTATAAACGATTCAGGATTGAGTAGTCCTCATTTGCCGCGGTGCTTTGGTACTACGTAAGACTTACACCCTCTTCACGTAAGCTTGTACTCAAAATCATCTATGAACAGTAAAAAGTGAGAAAAACTATAAACTTGTAGAGCAATGGATGATAAAAATTATCTAACATTTATATACGTAATATCTTTCAGAAATTGTTCATGTTTATCGCTTAATTCTTCTTTTAACATTAAATGCATAAATTAAAATACTAAAGTTATTCCTACACTGGAGCAATTCATACTTATTAGTACACATAGCATTCACAGTATTAGCACTAAAGTTATTCCTACCCCGAAGCGATTCACACCGAGTAGTTTTTTTATGTACTTAAATTGTAGCTAAATTTAACTAAATAATTGCATGCCCGTTTTTGATTTAAGAGGTTTTAAGGTCATAACTTTTTTTATCAACATTACCAAATGTTCAATCTCTGTTATAGCAGATAAAGAATTTGATTTGATTAATCTACACTATATAGCTTAATTCGTTTTACTGACCAATGAGTAGTGTGAGGTCCTATGGCAAAATACACGAAAGTTCAAAACTGTTCATTTCACACTAGCGAAATAAAGCGCTGATATTCCTAGAATATCAGCGCTTATCAAGCCAAATAAAGCGCCTTGGGATGCTGCAGCACCTCGCAAAGTTTCGCAGGGCATTATTAGACTTCATCCAGCAAGAAATTTTCGTGAAACAAACACAACTAAAACGAATGCTGTATTTCTTTGCAATCAAGTGTACAAAATAAATAAACATCCCGCTCCGTACCAAACTAATATCAGTGTTTTGTAAACACTGTGCAGCTGAAATAACAGAAATTGCGCTTCTGGCAATACTGCAAGTGTACACCGAGACGACGCGCCATTTTTCTTGCCTGAATTTTAATGCCACTTTTATTGCTACCTGCTTGACATTAGCTTATTGCCAGGCCAAAAGTTGCAGCCAGAAAAGCTGTATGTTATAAGCTTTCTACATATCAAAAGATGGTTAGGAATAATCAAATGGTTTTATAAGGTATTTCACTACAACACAATCTGAGCAATATTTCTCCTGTATACATATTATATAACTTTTCCACTTTCTGGGTGTTTATTAAATTTATTCTGGTACCTATTTAAGTATTGCTATGTATTAGTATCGTTGACTAACACCCATAACACAAGCATATAATTTGCTTACTTTGGGGTTAGATTCGATTTGTGTAACTTGTCCAAATATATTTATTATGATTTAATGTGAAGATTATCAAAAGAATTTAAAAAAAAAAAATAAAGTTATGAAAACACGAGTTAACTCAATAGATGAGTCTTTATTATTTTCTAGGATTTATTTATTTGTTTCTGCTAATAATACGAAGCTAAAAGATTTGATTGTTTTTTTGTTTGCATCGAATAGGATCTGCAATTTTAAATATTCTTAGAAAAATTCTTCACCTATTACAATTCTATATAATCTATGATGAATATAGGATATATCGGTCTAATAGCCGGCGTTGAGTAGACTACATGAGATTCGAGTTCAATTCCTAAGTCGGGCAACTGCAAATTTTTTCAAGTTTTTTTTTGTAAAATAAAGTAACCCGAGATTGGAAAAGTGTCCAGCTGGTACGAGAGTTTGAACACCAGAATGTGTGACTTAAACAACTTTTGCTTTATTATGGGTGCCTGGTTGAACGCCTGGCATATGGCGTCGGTAAAACAGGTGCAAAAAAATATTTTTATCTACTTGTGGCTAATAGGATCCATAAACCAAAAACTACGTATAAAATACATTAAAATTTACTCTTACATTATTAATATTAAATCAATCGCCCCTTTGGTCTAGCGGTCCAGGTGCCGGAGTAAACTTCATCAAGTCTCGGATTCGATCCCCTGGTCAGCAAACAGAAAATAAAATGTGGCTTTTAAATTTTTATAATAAAAACACGATGTTCAGTAGGGTTACTCTCGAAGCTCGATTCAAGCAATATTGGAAATTGGAATCGAATATGTCATTTTAGGTACTCTTGAACACAATACTGGCGAATTATTAATATTTAGTTCGTAGTAAACAATAAATCATTTAACGGGATTAGTTGAATTTTTGTGTAACTAAATGTTAATAATACGGTAGTACTATGTTCAAAAGCACCTAAAGGGACAAACACGATTCTGATTTCCAATTCACATGATATCGAGATTCAAGAGTAACCCTACTGGTTTGGATAAGTGCCCCGTTGACGATAGGCTTACCACCACTATGGACTTAGTGTTTTCGGCTATTCGTGACAACCAGAGCATGGTTGTGTACTTGAAAATACTTTTTATATCTTGCAAAAGCAGTTATCTCTTAAACGTTTTGTATTTATTTTAGTTAGACAACATTTATTCCACCTCTGAGACAAAGACTCAAACATCCTTTGACGTCATACAAGCTTTTAGCTTTACAATAATAAAACGTATTTTTATTGCGTTAATACAGCGAGGTAGAGTCAAAGAGTTTCTAGCATGAACTAGTCTCGTTTTCGAATAGACAAGTGTAAAAATGACTTTCGACGAAAATTTAAGTTAGTGTCTTCACACCCATACTTCGAAGAGGTAGGCCGAGGTGTAATCAAGGCGACCACGACTAGCTGAAGACATTCCTACAATATGATAGGTAGCAAAAATATTATATGGAACTACAAAATCGGAACTTCAATGGATAGAACATAATATATTTGATAATAACAAATGTTGAAGTACATATTTAGAAATACACCCAGACCCGAAAATTTAGAGATTCCAATAAACTAATGTCTGCCCATGTCGAGAATCGAACTCGAGCCTTGTGGTCAGTGAGCCATGGCCTAAAAAACATAGATTTTATTGGTGCGTTACTATTCTGTGGCCGGGTCGTTAGGACTAGAGTACAAGTCTACCGTCTATTTCACCGCTAGGACTACTTATAGAGATAATACTTAATAGGTAAGGTGGTGAATGCCTACTATGGCGAATTTCTGAACTGCATTCTACCAGCTGTGATCTTTCTGAATTGTTGGTCACCCATACAAACTATAATAGCATGTAACGATTTGCCTAGCAGGTACTCTGTTGGTATGGTATACACAGTGGACCTGAACCAACACGGGCTGCCAAAACTACCATGAATAAGTGTACGTTTGTGTAATCCGAAATGACAATTCAATAAATATCTCTCGATCGCCTCTGTGGTCTAGCGGTCCAGGTGTTGGACTTGACTGCATGAGGTCCCGGGTTCGAATCCCGAGTCAGCCAACAAAAAGAAAATTGGATTTTTCCAATTTTCTAATTAAAAAAAAATGTTGGTCAAGATTGAAAATGTGCCCGGTTGGCGATAGGCTTGCCACCTATCACATTGTCGGACTTAGTGTCTTCGACTAGTCGTGGGTGACCTGGTTGTGCCTCTGCCTACCTCTTCGGGGATATGGGCGTGAAGATCCCTCGATAAGTTACACAAATTGAATCTCACCCCAAAGCAAGCAAGGTGTTAGT
>NJDC01001393.1:0-23001 GCA_002245475.1 Calephelis virginiensis
TCGAGTGCCAGACCTCACGATCCTGACAAACCTGTCTTGCTTCCTTCACATTCATTAGCCTTTTCACACAAACACGCTGGTTTCGGAGACTCTTGACACCACCCTCGGATAATATCCGATTGATCTGATCGTGAAATGTCAGCCTTGGTCTCCCCGGGTACCTACATCCATCCACATTCGCATTGTAAATCTGCTTTGTCAATCCTTCATCTGTCATTCTTTCCACATGACCGAACCAGTGGAGGATGCCCTTTCGCATTTTAACACTAACACTTTCTTTCAATCTCACTCTTTCTCGGATCTTAGTGTTACGAATGCGATCAGCAAGCGTTACACCACAGATTTTCCGTAGTGCTCTCATTTCGACCGCATTTATTCTACTTTCATGATCTTTCTGACATACCCAACTCGCTTCCATACAATAACGTAGGGATAAGCACAGAATTATGCAAAGCGAGTCTAGCTTTTTGACTCAAAACCTCGCTTTGGAACAGCTTAGCCAACGCTCCATTCACACTATTCTCTGCACTTATCTCCTCTCTACATCCGCGGTGTACCTTCCATCCCTGCTAAAAGCACAACCAAGATATACAATTTCATCCACTTGTTCCAGCACTACATCATCAACCAAAACTCTTACATCCGTTCTGGCTACGTCTCTTTCAAATACCATCACTTTGGTTTTCATCGCATTCAAATGTAAGCCTGTGACCTGTATTTGCAGCTCAGATGGTGTAGAGCCCAAAAGTACAGCGTCATCTGCATAAAGCAGGCAGCTCACCGCTTGGTCACCCATACGCATTCCCACATTCAATTTGTCCAAACACATTTGTCCAAATATAAGATAAACAAGCGTTCTGACAACACGTGACCATGTTGGTCGCCAATATTAACAACAAACCAAGGCGATAAGTCACAAATCCGGAGGCAACATGTAGTCGAAGAGTACCTGAAAGCAAAAGAAAAATATGAAACAGAATCTAAGATGGCACAAACGAGCAGTTGGAAGAAATTTTGTAGCAAACGGGAAAAAGAAAGTATGTGGGATAGTATACAGGGTGTAATTGACACCGTAACGAAAACTTCGATGGTAGTTTATATACATATCAGACTTCAAAATTCCGTTTACAGTTTTTGTCGGAAATAAGTGGTTGAATATTTAGCATTTTTTCAGCCCGTAATGTATAACGTATAAATTGTAAGCATCAAGCCGCACGGCTGTCGCTGTGCGCGCCGCTCAATAGGTAGGTACCTACCTAGACACTATGCGGTCGAATCAAACGCAACGTAGAAAATTACACTCCTGCATTATCAAGCAGTCGTTCAATCTAAACCGAATCTTTTCATAGAGCACAAAAATACTTATTTAAACACAAGTTTAGAAATAATGGATTTTGATATGTAGGTAAGAAGTACCTAGATAACATAATTAACCTAGATAAAAGATTTAAAACTACGCACATACCTGCCTCAATCTCGATTGCTTCGTAAAAGAAAAGGTTCGAAATAACCCTCACCACCTTGCTCACAGATTCGTGCACGACGAAGCGCTTCTGAGTGGAGCCGAGACATTAACGACGGATCTTGTGCACGTGCCAAACGCAATTTCGTAAAAGCACTATGAATCCTGGCACGCATATCTTCCGCAGTAGGGCACTCACTAACAAACACTTTGTCTTTGATGTAGCCCCAAAAAAAAATCCAGCGGGGTTAAATCTGGCGAACGTGCTGGCCAAGGTTGTGGGCCGAACCAACCTATCCATCATTCTCCAAACGAATCGTTAAGCCATTGCCGTACACTAAGAGACACATGTGGAGGAGCACCGTTATGTTGATACCAAGCATCCCGCAATTGCACCAAAGGTATCTCTTCTAGCATTTCTTCTAAACTCGTTTCCAGAAACGTTCGATATTGTTGGCCGTTTAAGCGGTCTGGAAGAAACACAGGTCCCAAAATTCTGTCATTAAAAATACCGGCCCACACATTCACTGACCAACGTGTTTGGTACCCTGTCTCCTGCACAGAAAACGGGTTGCTGTGAGTCCAGATATGGGCGTTACGTCTGTTCCACATCCCATTCCTTGTGAATGTAGACTCATCAGTCTAAATAACGTGCGCAGCAAACGTGGCATCTGTGTCATGTTGGTTTTGGAAACATTGGCAATACGAGACTCGGCGATTTCTGTCAGCCGGCAGTAACACTTGCACCTTGTGGATGCGATACGCTCGCTGTTGGTCCCTGCATAAAACTTTGTGAACAGCACAATGTCACACACGGTTTCTGTATCGTCTGCACACTACGCGGGCCGCCGTACGTGTCCCTAAACGCGGATTTTACCGCACAACCGCTAAAATATTGTCAACCAATCGCGGTCTCGAGGATTTTCCAGTTCCTTCTTGCACTGGCACTACCGGCTGGTTATCTAAAATGCGTTGATATGCACGAGTTATAACACGGCTGTCTGATGGATGACAAGCATTTGGATACCTTTCTATGTAAATGCGAAGAGCTCGCTGTGCATTGCCATGAGCTTCCCCGTAACACATTATCATTCGCCCGTACTCAAAAGCACTAAAATTCTGGTGGTTAACTGTATTGGACCTGGCTGGCATCTTCTAAAATCACTAAGCGTCTAACACACACATACACTAATAAAAACAGTTAAAGAAAAAAAATCGACTAACAATTAAAAATAAAAAAATGAAACTAGGAACTTATAATAATTCACAAATACAAGATTTTACGTCAGGGCAGATAAGTACTTTTTAGGAAATGTAATTTGCGCAAGCAGCGAAAGCGAACTGTTTAAACGATACCTAGGGTAAAGAAAAGGAATTGGTGTAGGTACCTAATTCTTTGCTACTTCCGGTTACAAAAAGTGTTGCCAATTAAAAAGTGTTCATTATTTGAGAAAAAAATTGCTAAATCAAAAGCAAATCGATTTTTTTTATTTTTTTTAAAGAAAGAAGTATGTTATGCAGGATTTAACATGCACTCTTTTGTGTCTCACTGACGAGAGCTTTAGCCGTTTGAGCTACCGCGGATTAAAATCGTGTCAAATTTAGAAAATAAAAGTTTTAAGAATTAAAAATTTTATGATTTGTAGCGATTGCCTTGACAGCTATAAACATAGTTACAGAGTTTTATGCAGTACTATTACACCGTCACATATCGGATCCCGCAAACGCGAGCCTCCCTCCTAATCAACACAACAAGCAACAGCATACTTAACACCACACTACACCGTCGCCTCCGATCTCGAAGACGAAGAATTCTTTTCCGCCCGTCGCTTAACGCTGAGGGACAAGCCGCAACCCCTCCAATCGATCCACCCAGTAACCAGAACCAAGACAAGGTACGGTCTCCCAGGAGACAGACCTTGTTGCTGGGTATGTAGGGGGATGTTTCGGGCTGACTGAGCACTCTGCTGGCCCATAAAGTCCGGCAAAGTTGTAAAAACCGCGAAGTTAGAACAAATTAGCAATTTAGAAAAGTAGTATTATTAAAATCATTGTATATCATTGCGGCACCAATTTACATTTATTATTTACTTTCGATTTTCTTAAGAAGTTATTAGCTACCTATTTTATATTTTAGCATTTGTCCGAGCTTGGCAAACAAAATCTCACAATTAAAAAAAAAGTTCAATTCAGAATTTGAACTTACCTACCTACATACTGTAGGTGCCTACGTACCTTGACAAATGCTCTAAATATTTGAGCTACCAAGGATTCAAATCATGTGGTTTTTAAATTTTTACTTTCCTTAATAATTACAAAATGTATCCTAAACGCAGAAAAGTGTTCAAACAAAATTTACATACAGTATTAATATGATAAATGTTTAAATATATGGTTAATTGTTATTATCGTCAAAGTATCTTCACGTTACGAAGAGGAAGGTAGGCGTAGGTACAACAAGAACATCTACGATTATCCAAAGGCTAGGTAGCATAATGTAATAGGTGTCAAGACTATGCTATTGCTAACTGGGCATTTATCTAAACCTGGCCAACGTATTTTTTTAAATAAAGAATCGTGAAACCTACTATGGTTTTTAGTTTAACCTTAAAACTATTATGGTTTGAATTAGCCGACCCGGTTTCATGTAGTCAACGCCAATATCGAATTACTCGACCAGAGAGGCGACAGTGTTATTGTCTTTAACATAGTAAATACTATTTTGTATAAGTCGTCACAAAGTTTTTGTTGAGTTAGACCGTGGTAATGAAATCTTCGAAATATCACCAGATCATAATTCTTTGGCTTACCTTCCAACATTGCTACATTTTTTTACAATTAGTGTTCAGACTAAAATACTATCGTAGGTACTATTTTACTTTGCATACGGTACTGGAGTTAAGAAAATACTTTCCTTTAAACTTTATTGACAAAATGTTACTGTCTCATTTGCTTAGAATTAATGTACTGTTTTTTGAACTGTTTCAAAGTATTTAAAACAAACAATTGGTTCATTTTTGATTGGATTACTAATAAATGAATTAAATTTTCGATAGAGATATTGGCAACACTGTGCTTGGTACTTAAAAACTAAACGACAAAGATTAAACAACAATGTACTTGTCTAGATGTGGCAACACACATTCCTGATTTCGAAACCACACGTTATTTTGTTTCTAGGCTTACAAACTCTAGGTGATTAACATCACTAGATTATAATTATTATTAGATCAGTTATTTCTTTTCCGACTTCAAAAAAGAGGTTTTCTATTCGATAGTTTGTTTTTTTATGTTTGTTACGCAGTTACTCAACTAACAAAAAACCGATTTAAATGGTTATTTTTTAAAGATAGGTCGTAATTTCAAGGTACTAGTAAGATTTTGATAAAGTTTATGTGGGTGCATTTAGGAATCATTAGCTTCATTTCGGAAAAAGGATTATAAAATCGATACTTCGTAATTGGAGTCGGTCTTTTTTGCAGTTTTACTACGCTAAAATTATTTTTAGGTAAAATAAGGAAACGCTCTAAGGATTTCCTCAAATCTTGAAATGCGATCATAATTAAGCACAGTAAAACTGCAAAAATCGACTCCACTATTTCATTGTACCGCTTACAATTTTATAATACTTTTTTCGAAAGATAGCAAAAATGTATAGTCCCACATAAACTTTCTCAATATCCTACTTGTAGTTTTTGAGTTGAACTGAACACTGAACAATGTTATGTAATATTAACTGTTAGGCTAACATTTACACTATGGTGTCAGGTATAAGTGGTTGGGATAATAATCCGGGAGTAGGATTTTTCCATCAAGTCAAGGACTCGATTGCAGTGACAGAGAAAGCAATGATCGCCTCTTAAGAACTGCTTTGTTGCCTATTCTTCAAAGGATTCCAAGATTTAACTTAGTTACAACATGCCTGGGGTCATTTGTTACTGTCATAGTTAAATCATAAGAAAACGAATAACAAAGTGTAAAGTTCTTTACTTTTCTAACTATTCCGTAATTATAATTAATCTAGTAACAAAAAAATAACTAAGTTTAAGCACTTCACAACAAACGAGTTTCATTACCAAGACAGAAGAAGTGAATTTGATTAAAGAAAAAATATTATTATTATTATTATAAATTATTATAAACACTCACTCCACGTGCCGTGTCAAGTTCAATAACCTTGCCTTTGCCACAGCTGACGGAGAATTAAAATTTAAATACGCTGTTTTAATACATTGCTGTTTTTAGTAAAAACTGACTATTTATTAGATTTTTTATAAAAATCATGTTGCATTAGACAGTATGAATGAAATAGTAGTAAAATCGATAAAAAAAATACAAAAAAAAATTCAAAAATTCATGAAATTTCCGACACAAAATTCCAACTGCATATGCATGTCTATCATGTACAGAACCCATGGTTTTGTTTTTCGGTGAGCTGTCAAAAACACGGTGCATATAGAGTTATTGGACGGACTAAGAAAAGGGAAATGGATCTTCCACTTATCCAAGATGGCAAGACGTTAGATTACACTTCGTCAGCACAATTATTGGCTAAAACCTATTATCCTGATGACCAGGAAGAAAGTGAAACAGATGAACAACGAAAGATAAGAGTAGCAGCAAGAAACTAGTGGAATGGGATGCATAACGATACCGATTGTGACCCTCCATTCACCATATCGGAATTGCGAAATACCATAAACAGTTTTAACCCAAAAAAGACTCCTAGAGAAGATGGGCACGGCAGATATAGCAAGCTGTAGACCTTGATCCGGAGCTCTTCTTATCACTGACAAATAAATGTCTTGAACTAGGCCATTTTCCAACCATCTGGAAGAAGGCAACCGTTACGGTCTTAAGAAAACCTGGAAAGGATGATTACCACCAACCAAAATCCTACAGACCTATTGTCAGTGATGGGAAAAGTTCTGGAGAAAATAATCGTCGATAGGATCAAGTGGCGCATATTGCCAGCCCTGAGCCCCAGACAGTATGGCTTCGTACCGCAGCGAAGTACGGAGGACTCTCTTTATGATCTAACGGAATACATACGGAAAAAAGTACAAGCTAAAAGATTGGTAACTCTAGTATCGTTAGACATTGAGGGAGCCTTCGACAATGCATGGTGGCCGGCTATTAGAGTCAGGCTGTCTGAAGATGGATGCCCAAAAAATATACAAAAAGTGACTGACAGCTATCTTCAAAACAGAATGGTCACAATAAAATATGCAGGAGTGGAGGTTTCAAGAAGACCCTCTAAAGGATGCGTCCAGGGATCGATCAGAGGACCGATTTTTTGGTATCTGCTCATCGACCCATTAAAAATAACAAAATAGGGGGAATTATTGCAAAGCTTTTGCAGATGATATCACGATGATTTTCGATAGTGACACTGCAAAGGATATTGAGGAACAAGCAAACTCTACCCTCGCCTATGTTCAGCGTTGGGGTAACGTAAATAAAATCATTTTCGCGGCACATAAAACTGTAGCTATGATGATCACGAATAGATTGAAATACGAAGTCCCGGAGCTGAGCATGGGAGGGGTCAGGGTGAACTTTTCCTCTGACTGCAAAATTTTGGGGCTGACGATAGCCAACGACTGACGTTTAATAGCTATACAGCAAATGTCTGTAAAAAGGCATTAAATTTCTATCGGCAGCTGTCGAGAGCCGCCAAAATAAGTTGGGGACTAAACCCTGATATTATCTGGAACATCTACATGGCAGTAGTTGAACCCGTTATTCTATATGCGGCTTCAATATGGGCGACATCAACAACAAAAAAAGGGATACAAAAGTACCTTAACCAGGTGCAACGAGGATTGGCTTAGAAATTATGCAAAGCCTACCGAACTGTATCCTTGAACTCAGCACTCGTACTAGCCGGGTTGCTCCCTCTTGATCTCAGAATACAAGAAGCAGCTGCACTATATCGCGTCAAGAGAGGGCAACCAAGGCTTTCACTGAGGGACAGGGAAGTAGAAAGAGCGCCATCTCGCATCAAAACAGAACATCCGGCATAACATATGGAACTGCACTTCTCACACCTGGTAGACGAAGACATAAAGAAAAACAGACTGATGATACAGCTCAAATATACACGAATGGCAGCAAAATAGAAGGCAAGGTAGGAGCATCCTACGTTGTTTACTCAAAAGGCGTGGAAATTAAAGCCGTTAAGATTAAGCTGTCATACTACTGTACCAGGCGGAATTGTTTGCCATATATAAAGCCACTGAGTGGATTCTCGAAACCAAAAAATCAGCGTACCAAGAATATGACATTTGTAGCGATTCAAGGTCGTCTCTTGAAACCGTTGCAAATGCAAATACTACACATCCACTGGCACACAATATTCGGAAAAACATATCAAAAATTAAAGAAAAACAAAAAAGAATAAATCTCTTTTGGATTGCCCACGCTGGAACAAAGGGAAACGAAAGGGCAGACAAACTTGCCAAAGATGCTACATTGGGTCTCAAAACGAGACCTGAGTACGATGTGTGTCCGATCTCATTCGTCAAGCGTGACATACGCATGGACACCCTTGAGGAATGGAATCGGAGATACACAATGGGAACAACAGCGGTTACCACCAAGATGTTCCTCCCAAATGCCATAACCACCCATAAGCTAATAAGAATTATCAAACCTACATCAGAACTCACCCAGATCTTAACGGGACATGGCGGACTATCCGAGTATCTCCATAGGTTTGGATGCAAGGATAGCCCGGATCTGTGGACCTGATCCAACCGAGAACATTTCACATATTTTATACCATTGCCCCCAACATGCAGGGCTTAAACACGACCTAGAGTCCGAGTTAGAAATATACCTAAAACCAGAAAATTCCAGTAAACTACTTTCAGATAAACAACTAAGAAATAAATTTATAGAATATTGTGTCAAAATTATAAGAATAGTTATTTAGAGAAATAGATAAATAAGTATGCTGAAAAATAAATGGTGAATATATATGTATACAGCATAAAACAATTGTAATTAAATAAATAACTGATAGAAAGAACAAATAAATAAATATATAATATAAATAGCAAAAAAAACATATCGGAATTGTCACAAAAAAAGGAAAAAAAAAGATTAAAAAAAATAGAAAAGAAATTACTATAAAAATAAAAATGAAAGAAAACAAAATGCCAAAAAAAAGAACTAAAATAAAATAATAGTTATTCTGCTTTCTTCTGTTAGCTCCTGTATCCTTAAATGTTTTATATGTACTGTTACAAAAAGGGTGGATATAATATCTACCTACTTATGTATTTTAGATTATCGTGTTGTGCACAAATAAAAGTAGCCAAAGTAATTTAGTACCTATTATTCTGTGCCTAAAGACTAAAGGTTTTTTTTTCATTAGTAATATGAGCGACTGTCATATTTATTGCACTATGTTCTATCTACCTAATTGACCGAAGCATCAAGCGTAAAAAATAATAAGTGGTCAAGTAGGTTGATATATAAACGACGAGTATTACAATAAATAGCAGCGCGGCGACGACAATATCAACATAGGTATCGCGTCACTCTACAATAGATGTCTCTATCTACCTGAAAGAGTATGTTATGCGTGAAAAGGAAGCGGGAATACTTAGATGAATATCCTATGAGGTACGGATCGCTTTTACGAGGTGAATCGAACTTTGATGCTTAATAACAAAAGTCGCTATTTGTATGAATTATTACAATGAAGTGGATGTTCTTTACGTTAGTACTTATTATAATGTGGTTTGGCGCTGACTTAAAATTACTTAGGTAGTACACCTTAATTAATAACTTGCAACATAGAAAGTTTATTGCTTCATGCGTGCTTTATGCGACGTTGCTTAGTTTTCGTCATTTTGTAATTGTTTCTTGGAAGTTTACTAGGTGGTAGAGTTTTGCAGCGACTCGTCCGGACTGATACCACCACCGTTGACGTGTTCCGGTTTGAAGGGTAAGGTAGCCGGTAAACTTACTTTTGCTTGAGGCGTAACATCCCAGCCTCAGGTTGGCAACGCACCATTATCACCTTTAGGGTCTCTAGTTGGTGTGAATTTCTTACCATCAGGAAATCCGTCTGCTTGTTTGTGTTCCATTATCATAAAAAAACGTTGCTTCGACGGTTTTTTTTTTCATTCATTAAACTAACTAAAATTTATAAAACTGAACGTCCCGTTGTTTCAGATCAATCCCGTAAACAATACTACACGTTGGAATTACAGCCATCCGGAGGTATCTAAATTTTCTGGAAATGTACCTGATATTCAATATTTTGACGCGCAGTTTTTTGGAATACAATATCGGCTTGGTACCATGATGGACCCTATGTCACGTAAAGTTTTGGAACAGACATACGCTGCTTTATATGACGCTGGTAAGTAAGAAATGGACTCAAAATCATTGGTTTATATGAAATGAAAATCCTACATCTTAGGCCTTAGGATCCAGTTCACAGTAAAGCTCAATCCCATTTTGTCCTTACTAAAATTAAAATTGCGAAATTGTATCTGTTATTCTGTTACAATTTCATGGCTTAATCACTAGACTATTTTGATGAAATTAGATACTCATTGTGGTTGTTATCTTACTAGTTTGTGTATTGTGTTGTTAAAAACACTTACGGCCGTACAAATTAACGTTATAAAAGGTTGTACTAAGAATAAACTAAGAATAAGCAAAATCTCTACTTATAAACTCGGAATAGCTCACACCTTGTACAGCCTTAGTATAACTGTCCATACAAGGCCTATTCCGACCCTCACTCTAATTTAACGTCTTCTTTTCTTTTACTTGAGCTAAGTTTAATATTTCTAATATTAAAATTATTATAATGGAAATAAGAAAAGAGAACAGGTTAAAGAAATGAGTAATGTTACAAACAAATTACGTAATGTACGGAAAACAAAAATTGTTATTTAGCAGTTGCTGTAATTAAAACGGATTTGTTTTAAAACAAATGCCATAACTTTTTAGTCTGCACCAAATATAGAAAAATTACCAATACATACATAAAACTTACAAGATACACAAACGCGGCCTTATCGTCTCGTCAGCGATCTCTTCCAGGCAAACTAATAAAAATATTACGTTGATATCAGTAAACACAATTTATCTTCTCTTTTTTTCAGTGAAAATAAAATGGCCGCAGAGAGAGAACGTTCCATACGTTCTCTTTCTGCGGCCATTTTATTTTACGTATTTCGTAATTTTTCAATTTCTCAAAATTTAACTTACACGAGAAACATACGCTAAGCTTTCCTAAAGTATTTTTTTTTCCGAGAGCTGATAGTAAACAATACTTTGAAAGGATAAGTCTTTTCTTTCGAAATGTTAATGCCTGACACAAATTAACAAATATTTACATATTTCTCTTCAAAGATTGTATTTGCGAATATAGTTATAACGAAGATACTCAGAGTTTATTTGTTGAAAAATACGCCTTAGCTATTCATGATTTATTCTAATTATAACTATTCCTGCTATAGCCATGGTATTTAGAAATATTGGTTTATTTTGATTTCTAAGGCTGACACTTTATTGACTTTGTATTTTATAAATTTAACGTAATGTATAACTATGATTTTATCTATTTTTTGAACAAGATACAAAAGAATGTAAATAATATTTATCATATTATTATCAGATTCGATTTGACTTAATCAGTTATACCTTTGTTGTTGATGGTTTTTCTGAGTATGATAAATAAATACTTTTAGGCAAACAAATAATGAGATTTCTCGTTTGTAATAATTATCGCGATAATTCAAAAAGGAAGTAGTTTAGCAAACAAATCGTTGAGACTCAAACTGTATCTCAAAAAAACAAAAAAATAATTGACTTATTTACAGGTTTTTTTGTAATTTGTCGAGAGAGAGAAGAACTGGAACTCGAAAGGTGAAATTACCCAAAAACTAAAAATTCTCTATAATTCTTTATTATTCTTGAACATTTTTCCATGTAGGTACGCAAAAAACTTTGTTTTTGTATTTCGCACAAGTTGCTTTCATAAAAGCTGGGAGAATTATGTCAAAACAGTATTGGTCTCTATTATTTTCTTTGGCAAAAAAATTAATTGAATCATCCCTTAACTACCACTTGAATTAAAAACAATCAATATCAATTTACGACTAGCTTTATTTATGTACCTAAAACCTAAAAACCTGGCTGGGTTAAAGTAAGATGAAAAATTTAATTTCTGCTAAAAAGAGTATTTTTCTAGGTATGGATAAAAAAGATATGATTTTGGAAGGCAAACTTGCAGGCTGATTTTCTAATGGTCAGAAAATCAAACCAAAGGCGGTAATGGTGGATTGTCAACCTGAGGCCAAGATATAGGCCCCGCGCAAAAGTAAGCTTACCCTCCGAGCTGGAACACGTCAACAACGGTAAGCCGTTGTGGCGGCAGGAATCGGTAAGGCGGTGGTACCTATCCGGGTACGTGGCTGAAAAACTCAACCACCTAATACGATGTTACGGTGTTTGTGACGGTAAGTCTACGCTTTTTTTTAATTATTTTTAATTTCATGTGATAAATAACTCTGAAATATCGAACTAAACAACTATTCAGTCGCAAAGCTAGCGTGTTCAAGCAAAGACCCGAAAGGCGAAACAGTAGGCTCCACCAAGATATACCGGCCGATATATCTTCATATGAAAGTATGCAAAAACTCACTATATTTTGTCGCAGAACAATTTTTGGTTTGGTTTTTGGTTTACGTAATGATTTTTAAAAGAAAAATGTTGTCAAAAAAATTCTAAGTATCACCGCTTTGACGGGACGTTGACTTACTGCTTACCATGTCCACTTTTCCAAAACTTTTAATATTTTTGGTCGGTTTGGGAGCTCCTTCTATCCAACGACACCTCGACCGTCACATTTTAGAATACTTATTGTGCTTATAAAAAAAACGTATTATCGAAACGGCACTAATTTACAGCAGCTTAATTAAAACTACTTGAGATTATTGTACATTTTTTAAGGCTTAAGTCCTGGACAATTAAGCGGGAAAAAGGTTGGAGTATTTATTGGAACCTGCTTTTCTGAATCGGAAAAAGAGCATTTCTATTCTAAAGTCATAAAGACAGGCCTCGGGATAATCGGGTAAGTAATTTCGTTTTGCAATTTACACACTAACAAAAAAGATTAAAATTTAGGATTAGATACGCTTTATCAGAAAACGATGTGATTTTTTGGACAATCATTGAAGTCCCAAACTTTTGCAATTTCCTGTAACGATAGAAGACCCGTAAGAGCATTTTTTTTATTTTGACCGACAAAAAGGAAGAGATAACGTCATGACGTAGTCCGGTTTGGAGGTGGACTTTTGCTTGAGGCCTAACATCCCGGCTTCAGGTTGGCAACGCACCATTACTACCTTTGGTGTCTCTAGTCGGCGTGACTTTCTTACCATCAGGAAATCTTTCTGCTTGTTTGCTTGCCAGTATCATAAAAAGATCTAGAAAGTGCAACTGAACAGAAATGTATTTTATTGCAGGTAGTGTTAGTGCCCCATGAGTGCTGACTTACAGCTTTACTGCCATAGTTATAACTGATGCAGTCAATGCCATGAGTGTCTGTGACAATCCAAGTAAATCTCAAGACCTAATAATTAGCAATCGAAACTTTACGCATGTTTCGATTGCTAATTATTAGGTCTTGTGATGATTTGATTGCTAATGGCGATGTCCCACGTTTATGATACAATAATTTAGCCATTGCCTTTTCCTGTTCTGCTGTAAATCGTTTAAGTCAGATTTTTCTTGGAATCATCATACAAACAATATAACTCGCAATGTACTTCCCTTTTTTCACTCACTAAAACTCATACAAAATTTTCTTCTTCTTAAAACAAAGATGACACCTGCGTCTTTGATTCCACCGAAGATCTTGTAAATAGGTGAGAGCTTTCAAAATCTCTGCATGAGGTTCATCACTAACTTACGAAAGTTTGATCACGTATTTAAATTCAGGCCTATCTATCATGGCCACCGATTCGCCAACGTAGGAATTTACATATACTCTCTTCGACCTTTTGTATCTCAACTTTCTAAGTGATCATTTCTGTTTTCTACATTTCTCTGACTCACGTTGCTGTTCTAACGTTAAAACTGTTTTGCGTTTTCCCATTAGTACGAGGCTGCCTCTGATCCTCACTAGTTTACTGTTTATGCCGTCAGACTTTTGAAATCGCTACCCATGGATGCTCGTATTTTTGAAAGTTTGCCTATTTTTAAGAAGAGTCTCAAAGAGTTGTATTTCACGCAACCTAAACTTTAAAACGTATTTTCTATCTCTTTACGTTTAATAATATTTTTATCTTCTTAATGATTCATGGTTTATATGATATGTAAGTATTTGATTCGTATTCATTATGAATGTGTGTTTTATGTATATGTGTTAATATGTATGGATGTATGTGCGTTTATGTTTATATTACGTCTGTTTTGTGTATTATTTGTCATGTAATTTTAAATAGCAATTTTTTTTTCAAATGTCAATCAATTCATTGTACACCAAGTCTATTTTATTATTATCTTTGCTTGTAATATTTCTTTGTAACGTTGGCTGGAAGAAGTCTCTGCTACAAGAGATAAACTAGCTCGTAGCATTTGTTTATTTTAATTTTCCTAAGTGGTTTCTGGTTACAATATAAAAATAAATAATAATAACAACAAATAATAACATTATTTTTCTTATTTAATTCGATTTTGCATTGTTTAGTCATAACCAATTGAGGACTAATTGTATGAAAGTTGAGCGATTGTAGTTTTGGCGCCGTCGTGAATGAAGATGGTCGTAATTTTTTCATAGTTATTGAATTTCATGTTTATATTGAGTGAAATTAGTTAATTTAGGTGGAAATTAGATTAATTTTGTTCAGTGAAAGTGCACAAATGAAGTAATCATGAAGACATTAGTGTATCGTGTATTTCCTCAATGCGGCCAAATCTCAATAGACGAGATTGAGTAACAAGGCCACCGTTTTACTCAAGACCCAGACATGACTTACTGACGACTTATGACTGTTGACTAATTATAATTGAATTAAAATTTGATGCAAATTTCTACTTGACCAATGGCAAAATACTAACGTGAAGGCCAATACCTAAATAAAGAAAGAAAGAAAGTTGAGCGATTCCGCTCAGCCCTAATTTTAAAACTAACGTTAAACAAACTAAAATGAATAATATTTTTGTTGTGAGCACCTGCAAAATATTTGATTGATTCTGCTCAATTCCAAATGCATACATTGCTAGCTTGATATAAGACTAGAGCATTCGATTTCGGTTAACCAACGCATCATTAATGAAGTCCAAAAAAAATTCGAGATACTACTAGATTACAAAGGCGCGTCAGCTAAATTTTCTTTTTCTTCCCAGTATTTAGTCAAAACTATTTTGGTAGGTTTTAATTATATTCAAAATATCCAGCAATTCAGCGCAATTGCAGTTTCTAGCTTAACAGACGATTTTTTATCGTCACATTTAAGCAATAAAATCCTTACATTCCCAATGATCCACCCTAGAAGAGCGCCTGTAGCTTATTTCTTTAATAAATGTAGTTTATTCTATTTATTTTTCAATGTAAAATTATAAACATTTTTTTGCAGAACCAGTAAGGCAATGTCTGCAAATCGGATTTCTTATTGGCTAAATGTCAAAGGTCCATCTGTTACGATAGACGAATCATGTTCTAGTTCGGTAGCGGCATTAGAGTCCGCATTCCACGCTATCAATCGTGGAGACTGTGAGTCAGCGATCGTTGGTGCATGTAATCTATGCTTTCTTCCCCAAGGATCTGCACACTACAGCAGGTAGGTGTTCCTACTTTGGAACTCTGTCACCGTAACGCTAGATTAAATAAAATTCCCTATATCTATTTCTAGCGAATTAACAGCGTTACAGTTATGGACCAAGTTGAATATAAGTATCGTCACGCCCATATCCCCAAAAAGGTAGGCAGAGGCACAACAAGGGCACCCAGGACTAGCCGGAGATATCAAGTCCCACAATATGATAGGTGGCTAAGGCTATTACCAACCGAGCACATATCCAATCCTGGGCAACGTTATTTTTCCAAAAAAAAATTAAAATACAAATTTCTATTTTTTTGGTGCCATACCGAACCCGTGACCTCAAGTCAAGTACGAACCCGGGCCTTTAGACCACACAGACAACCACAGAGGTCAAATATGACGACATAAATATGGATATGGAATTTGTATACACGAAAAATAACCACCAACTTGATTTATCTAAGTCACTTGATTAGGAATGTCAATCGACTGAATGTATAGGAGAGTATTTGTTACATTTACAACCAACATATTTACCTTATTGGCACAGCAGAATCAGTTGTTGGAGTTTATATTTGAACTCATCACAGACAAAACACATATTTAGATTGTCAACAATAACGTAAAGTGATAGATGGTTTTGACTCTTGGGACATATAAACTGAGATACCATCTCATGCCCAGAACAAGCAAACATTGGCTAATCATCATGTGCAGAAGGCCACACTTCAGGTTACCCACTTTTAAAGAAAATGAAGCTCAGGTACCAGAAATTAGAGACTAGTGCCATGAAATAGCTTGACGTGTGGCCTTCTGTACTATTTCTTAGACAAGAAATCTAGAATCCAGAATCAAATCCAAATTCTAGCAAATTCTGTCTAAGTATAAATGTACAGGAGTTAATTCACTCAAATGACGTCTGTTAAGCTTCCATTGTCCTGATTTCCTCAAAACAAATCATATACAAAGTCATTAGTCAAAAAAAATGGTTTTAAGCAACAAATCAGCAATATATACAGCAAATCCATTCTCATTTCCACTTTGATTTTTTCTAGAATTCCTGTGTTATTAAAACCTTATTTTTTCAAAACGTGTTAAAATAACATTTACTTTTACGCAACAAATACCAATAGCGGTAAATCTCTACATATTTTAAAAGAGAATGGGCAGAAATGTATGGGACCTGGGACCACCCTTCAATAGCAATCAGATGTATGTTGTTGGGTAGGTAGGTATATAAACACGATTTTTTTCAATACATTTTTACCGAATCTTGTATGTCATTTATCTGTAACTGTAACAACAAAGCTGACATAGCAAAAGTTATTTCTATTAAAAGGACCTACCTAACAACATACATCTCATTGCTATTGGAGGGTGGTCCCAATCTGCCCATCATCATTTGATTTCACCTAGATTTATTTACGTTAAGCTTAGCAAGCATTGTCCTCATATTTTCCAAAGTAAGTAAAGCAACAAAATTAATTCAGGATGCAACAATTAAGTAAAACAAGTATCCAACGAGTGTATAATTTTTTTGTAGTATGTAAAACGGTTCATAAAATAAGATTGTTTGCGTATCAAAGAATTTGGTTAAGGTTAATGAAAATGGTAAAAATTTTCAATGTTTGATTATAACCAAACGAGAATCAAAAATATTGAAATGTTTTAAGTAAATTTAGTTTTTATTGTTATTTCCTATTATTAACATTAACAATAGACTAACACTTTAAAAATAAATAACTTTATAGTACTAATTTTAACGATTGCTGGTTTATTAGATCAGTTATTTAAGATTATACTTTCAGAATTATAAAAATGAGCAATGATGGCCAAACTCGTTCATTTGACTGTAAAGCTAATGGATGTGTCAGGAGTGAGGCTATTTGCGTGCTGTTTTTACAAAAAGCGAAAAATGCTTTACGGTATGATTTTTTAATTTAAAATTGTCATTACTTGTTCTAGAGTTCCCGCTGTCATCTCTTTTTATTTCAAAGCATGGTAAGTTAGCAGGTGGCTTTCCTAAAAGTAAGAAACAATCATTGCCTTTAGACTCCATTGATATTATCATCTCTATTTCATGGTCTGGCTTTGAGCCATAGGTACACTATAAACGTGAACTTTTATGCAATGACGATAGAAATAATTATGGCGGTGGTTCCAAGTTAATAAGCGAGATGTAAATGTTACATAATGCCCCTCAAGTGCTAAAGCTTATTATATTCGTACCACAACCACACCATAAAAACAATCACATAATTACCTTAACGTAACAATTTTGTATTGAAAGTAAATAAATAATAGTACGGGATCCCTGGCCTAGTTTCACCATTTATTACTAATGCTACATTTTGGCTAGACGTCCAACTTTTTTCCTTACAACAATTTTGGTAAATGGTAGCTAATGGGGTTAGCAGGGATGAAATACGTTGATTTGACGAATTTCAAAAATTTATTAATAACTGAATTTTTCTTCGTTAATCGTCAAGATAATTGTCTAAATAAACCGAGAAAATATTTGTCCTACAAAATTCAAAGTGCTATCAAGGAGTCCCCCCCTCTCAACATGTATTATTAACAAGGTCATGAAAAATAATTACTGACCATCTAATATTTTTCTATTAGTTAGTAAATATTTATGTAATTTAGCAGCCACATTGTCCTACCAATCGCGTAGTATGCCATCTTGGTCCTACGTTCAAAAGTTGTCAATGCCACATAAGACCATTTCTTTATTAGTAACCGTAGGACAAAAGTGTCACGTGATAGGCTAATATGTATTTTGTCCAAATAAAACAATGTCCTACAAAAAAACAGGTATGTGTTGCTAGTCCGACAAGAATTGTAATTTTTGTTTTTTTTTTGTAACCCAGCGTAGTGAAAAAATAATTGTTAAAATTAAAATATCTCTATTTTGTAGTGTAAAAAATAAAATCCGGGTATTATATATAAACAAAAACAATTAATTTGAAACAAATTTAAAATTTAAATTATATCTTATATAATTTGCAATAAAGTTTAAAAGGGAGTGCACATTGCAATGAAGTTTGTTAACGTTCCATAATTTCCACCCATTGGGAATACCTTGTACACAGTAAACAATGCTGTGCTCATGCGTAATAGTATGACTCAGCTCCAATAGCAAAATGATAAAAACAATTTTATGATATTTATATGATAACATACCACGCAATTTGTAGGACAATGTGGCTGTTAAATTATATAAATATTAACTAACTAATAGAAAAAAAAATTAGATGGTTAGTATTTATTTTTCATGGCCTTGTTAATAATACATGTTGAAGAGGGGGGGGACTCTTTGATAAAACCTTGAATTTTGTAGGAAAAATATTTTCTCGGTTTATTTACTCGGTTTATCAACGTATTTCATCCCTGCTACTCCCATTAGCTACCATTTACCAAAATTGTTGTAAGGAATAAAGTTGGGCGTCTTGTCAAAATGAAGCTACTCACGAAAAGTCAGCTTTTTAGTAATAAATGGCCAGGGATCCCGTACTATAATTACATCTGGACAAATTATACGAGTTGAATTTAACCCCAAAGTAACTAATTTTGTTCTTGTGTTATCGACGTCAGTCATCAATTCTAATACATAGAAACACTTAAATAGACAACATAACATATTTAATAAATACCAGAAAAATAAACATTTAAATGTTCATCACATGTACGGCTAATTCCCGACGAATTAGCCGTACATGTGATGAACATTTAAATGACATAGATATATTTAAATGATAACATTTAAATGATATAGTATAGAACCCAAGCATCGCGATTGGTTGGCAGAGTTAGGTTTGCACGTTAACCCCTGCGTTATTTGGGCCTAGATAAAATTGTGTAATTTGTCCAAAGATATTTATCTAAATCTATAACTACTGGAAGACAATCTTTTGTCGCTGGAATGTAGTGTCATTGTGATTTGTGGTATATGTGAACCAAGCGTGATGGAGCGTTTGTCAAGATGAGACTAGTGTTAGAAAATGAGTAAATAAGTATACCAGCCTATACTTTATACCGTAATACTACAGTAGCAAGCAATAATATAATGGAGACAAGAATAATTAAGCAACTTTGTGTATAACAATTGAACAAAATTTATAATACTCTTGCAGAATCTATGCAGATGTGGTTCACGTCAAGAGCCAGTTTACGTCGCTCGTGAAAAATAGTGTTGGCCCCAAATATGGATTTCATCGCAATCCTTCCGACGTGGTCAATTTTCTCAAAACGTTTTACGATGAAGCCAGGGTACTACCGCAAAACGTCCAATACGTAGAAGCGTGGGCTTCAGGTATATTTGTGTGTATAGATGTGATATAAGTTTGAAAAATCATAATTTGTGAATGATTAACTCAATTATAGATACTTAATTATGTTATATCTAAATTTATTTCCTTGTTAGTTTTTTGATTCTCCATTGCTAAAAATAAAACAGCCGTCGTAAGTAATAAATAAAGTGAACAATTATTAATCGCTTCTGTAGTCTAGCGGTCCGGGTTGGACTTGACTGCATGAGGTCCCGGGTTCGAATCCCGGGTCGGCCAACAAAAAGAAAAATGGATTTTTCCAATTTTCTAACCTATCACATAGTGGGACTTAGTGTCTTCGGCTAGTCGTGGGTGCCTTGGTTGTACCTCTGCCTACCTCTTTGGGGATATGGGCGTGAAGATACTTTTTTTTAAACAATTATTAATATCGCAGATTTCCAAACATTATTAACATTAGCCAGTTGAACTTAAAATCATTTAGGCGCAGAAAAATTGCCATTCCGTAAAATTAAGTGTCTTTAATTTTTACGTAAATAAATGATTATTTAACAGCTACTCCTGAAATTGATAAAAATGAATTGGAAGTGATTAGTAAAGTATTTTGTGAAGACAGAAACAGAAAACTGTTAATCGGAAGTGTTATGTCCAATATTGGTTATACAGAAGCTGTATCCGGGCTGTGCGCAGTGACCAAGGTAAATAATTTAGGAGTTTCTGTAAGTTCAATTTTTATTCTGGCCATGAGGTAAGATTTGGTATAAAGCTCCTAAAGTGTACACCTACTGTCCAAGTAGCTCATAATAGGTTAGTTAGTAAGTATGTCACTAATGGGGTGACTAAAACTAGGTGATAAAGTATCGCAAAGACGCCTCTTAATCAATACAAACTTCATACAGGCTACCACAAAAATAAAGAGTTCTTGATAGACCTTTTAATCTAGAATAATAAGTTTATATCAATCATTTGTTTAGTGTAGAAAGGCTGCCAAGCCCACGGGCGATCCTGTTAATAGAAATCTAAGTACGGATGTTGAACCTCTTGCATTAATATTGGCGGACTCACCCTATAAACTGGAGTACCACCGAAACAAGGCAGATATCAATGTTCTGACAGTAATCGTCTTGCAGAGCTGGCTGATCAAATTTACTGCAAGAACAATTATCCTAAAATGCGAAAGTTTGTGAGGATGGACAGATGTTTGCTACTCTTTCACACAAAAAAAGTGGAAGCAACTATTGTTTAAATAATTAATTATTTTATCACGAAAGTATAGATTTTTGTTACCTTTTGTTTTTTGTTTTGTTTTGTTTTGTTTGAGTGTTGTTGTTTTGTTGTTTGTTATGAAAATACACAGAAGTAATAAATATGATAAAGTTATTCGTTTTTATCAGGCCACCCTATTTTAGGAAGAATTGGCATTTGTTACATATTCTGACGTTTATCGTGCGCGCATTTATGTGTTATTGAATGTGTTTATAATATGTTTGCGTATACTTGTGTAATATATGGCAACTGTAATTCCTAATCATCACAAGTTCTGCATAATTATTCACTATCTAAAATCATAAAAAATATTAACATTTGTACCACAAAATTAAAATGTATTGTGATACCTAACCAAAAGCATTTCTGCTTAAAATATATCCTAATATTTTTAAAAGTACTTTGTTGGTCTGAAAGCAATAAAATACTAAAATCATATTTATTGTTATTTATTCTAATTTGAAAGTATTTTTAGGTCCTTTTGGGTTATCATACAGGTAAACTAGCAGCTAATATCAATTTTGACAATCCTATTCAAGATGTTGCAGCATTGTGTGATGGGCGAATGCAAATAGTGACTGAAAATGAAGATTTTAGTGATTCTTATGCAGCCGTTAACAATATGTCTGTTACAGGAATCAATGCACATATTCTTTTGCATGGTCATTATAAGCCCAAGGTTTGGACGTAATTTAATTTCTAATGACTAAAAAATATTATAATAGCCTAAACCAGCTGCTACGTTCGTAAATAAGATACATGTCAATCATGTTGACCCATGATTTTCCGTGATTTAACGTGAAGTTTTGATTTTTAAATTTTTCTCCTACAAACGTTTAAGTGTCAAATGGGTCTTATACGAAACTGGGGAATAATATCTTTTATATTAATTCATTTTAATGCTAATATGTTTGTCTTATCGTATTCTTAGTGAGTTTTATACAAATTGGCAAAATAAAATAAAATAAAATAAAGGTTTATTGCGTATCGTTTTTTAATTTATACAACGTTTTAATTTGTTATCGATAAGTTTTTTAGATATAGTAATTTTTGCACCTAATCTAATTTTTTCAGATCTGATCAAATCTTAATCAATTTTAGAATTATAATTTTGTATATTATAACAAGTATCAATAAAAAAACAACAGTCGACCGACTGTTGTTTTCTGAAGTGTGAAGTTGCAAATTTATCGTTTAATTTTGATTATTAAAATATCATCTAACAGATAGAGCAATATAAAACAGCATCCTAAAATTATAATTATTTTTTGTAACAAAAAACCGATTCGTTTTCTAGTAGTAGTAGAACATATCAGTATCCACGAATGAATGTTTATAAATATAATAAATGACTCGCCACAATCTCAACCAAAACAAGCCAAATAGTTATCTCTTTACAAATATTGAACGAAGAATTGGTCATTAACTTTAATTCTCACGGTACAAAATGGTGGAAGTTTTTAGGATTTACAAAAACTTGATACATCTCAATGTTACTCACCTTAAACTTTTCCAAATTATGATTGTGTTCGTCATTTATAGCGTAAAATTGCGTAATAATTTCACTTATTTTCTTTTATACTTGTTTAATTACGCGTGTTAATTAAAGTTTTAATAAGTACTACATCCCTAAGGTAAAAAAAGAAAAGTTTCAAAAGCCGACAACTTACGATCTGAGGTTTTCTTTTCTATTACCTAAGCCGTGTATGTGTAGTGGAGACGGAAAGTGGCAACTTCGTTCAATGCAGCCTGACGAAAGTTGGCACTTTCCGCTTGGAGGGTAGAAAAATAAATAAGACAACTTCACATACAAAAATATATTTGCAGAAATAGTAAGTAGATTAAGTCGTATAAAGACTATGGCTATACAAAATACATTTTTCACTATTACACTTATTTAGCTGAAACGCGATAAAGGCAATATACAGGCAATTTTGGTTTAAAAGTAGATAAAGTAACGGTTAAGTATACAGGACTAAGCCAATAGGCCAACATATCGGACTCTAATCCAACATCGGCTATCTATACGGAATCTACACATTGGCCAAATATGTGGCCAACTTCAGAAATGTTTGTGTTCAGAAATGTTCTTTTTAGGATCCAGCTCGATACAAATCATCGATTCCGCATCTGATTCTCGTGTCTGGCAGGCAAGATAATGCGGTTTCAGTGATTCTTGACGACC
>NJDC01001393.1:24230-42829 GCA_002245475.1 Calephelis virginiensis
CGATGTAGTTAGGCGAGTACGCTAGCCACTCGACCAACGAGGCGGTCATTGGAATTATAAATTAACCAGAAAATTTGTTCGAAGTTAAACTTAACTAATCTCTAATCAGTGAGATGTTATTCATTGATAGGAAAGAGAAGATAACTTAAAATGTTATACAGTTGATGAAACTTGTTTTTTTTGCACTTTTTGTATGGGAAAGATTTAGTAAACTTGTGATACGTACCGTATTGTACCAATAGCAACTTTAAAAAAATATGATAAGGAAGTTATTCACTAATTATAAATAACTATTTCATAACACTTGATGCAATAAACTCAACAGAACATTAAACAAATAAATATATGAAAAACTTTAACAGTTTTTTCCGAAAATTGGAAAGAAGTTAAGTGGTACAACATAACCAATATTTCCCAACGGCTATTTACAAATAAAATTGTATAGCCTTAAAATCCAAAAGACGCTTTTATTAGTACAAGTGTCCTAAGCCAAGCGGTTGGAAATGAACGGAGAAATCGAAATCAAAATAACTTTTGAATAAGAAATCAGGAGATGATAAATTGCATATTAAATCTAGTAACAATATCCCGGTTCTTCCTTTCATAAGAACCTTCCCCTGATAATAACCACACAACAAAAAAAGAATTAACAAAATATTTCCACACGTTCAAGCGTGAGGTGATGACCATTCGAAATGGGGATTCATTTTTGTATAGTATATAGATTAACAATAAAACAAATTTATTTTTTGTTGTCCGATCCGGAGATCGAAGCCGGGAAGCCAAGTCTAACAACGAATCGCTAGATCACAGGTTCGATAAATTAAACATTACAGATTATAAAAGTTAATATTTACTTAGTTAGTTAGTTAGTTAGATTATAAAAGTTAATATTTACTAAATAAAAATGAATTTAAAAAATTAAGGACTAATAGTAAACTGGAATAACTTACATTAAATTTGCCTTTGCACGTATGTTTTAATGCAGTTAAGAGTTAAAATAAATAGATAACAATAGAATTATTTATTTTTATTGTTAAGAATAACATATCTTTATAGGACATAGTGTTGGTGAAATTGCTTGTGCTTATGCTGATGGATGTGCAACTGCTGAAGAAACGATACTATGCGCTTATGCACGAGGGCAGGTATCTTTGGAAACTCCATTGATTCGGGGATCCATGGCTGCTGTTGGTCTTGGACATAAAGAGGTAATTAATATCTTAGTTTCCTTAGTTACAAAGTCACAGTTCAGTCCTTGATAACTCCGTTATTAAAAATGTTATCCAACATTTAATTTCATCAAATTAAAAATTACGATTGAAAAGTATTAATCTGTTACAAACACAAATATGTTCAACTTTACATTATTTATTATGGCTATTTAATACTATGTTCAAACCATTGTACAGATTGCAAAAAAAGACTGAAGGCCAATATTTTTATAAATTTGTAGAATATGTTGAATAATTCAATAGTATAATAAAATTTTAAATAAAACTTGTGTGAAACGCGTGTTATTAATCTTTATATAACGCTAATAGGAAGCAACCGTTTATGCGGATAATACCGCCTCGACTATTTTTAATACACGTGATGGAAAATTAATAATACACTAGTGAAGTAATAAAACTATATGCAACTGCCCTCGAGGGCTAATGATAAGTAAAAATAAATAAAGAAAATATGCGCATATCCATTACAGCATTTATGCGATAATAGTTTAGTTTTATTCAATACGAAAATAGTTTTATGTAACTTATTACTCGTACTTTTATTTAAATTATTCCTTAGCATTTTTATAATGTCAAGTTATACTGATTTAAAATTCAAATGACTACACTGGCACCTAAAGTTGTTGTAAATATGGAAATTGCCTACTAATAATTTTAACAAAGGATTGGTACCAGTTCGTCGAGTTTATTAACGCTTTTTAATATTCGTAGTTGAAGTTTTATTCCAGATTATGCTACAAAAAGTGAAACTGGCTGGCTATTTAAATAATAATAAATTATAAGTGAAATTTAATGTACAAGTGTTTCTTCATTTAAATGTGTGCCCAAACTCGATTAGAATCAATCATCGCAAACTTTGTTACTTCCCAGTTCAGACTATGATTATTTTGTAATAATTATCAAATAAAACGTCACAGATGAAGCCTAAATACAAATGCCAATTTTCAGATTTGACTATCGCAAAAATTAAAAAACTGATTTTTCAGCGCATCCTATATTTTACATACCTCAATCAGGTTGACGACGGGTTTGATAATAGCATTCTTGATCAGTCTGGATAGTTGTTGCTCATTAAAACTAGACACTCCAATGGACTTTGCCAGACCCAGTTTCTGCGCTTCCTCCATGCCTTTCCAAGTCTCAATATAATCTATGTTTTGATCTTCACCACTCTCCTGTAGGTAAATATATAAACCGTCAAAAGTCTGAAACTATGAATAAATGCATAACTAAGCTTAAAAACATCTTACAGCCCTAATTTTTTTTGTAATTATTAAAGAAAACATTATTGACATGCGTCGTCTCTTTCGTTGTCATTTGCAACAGAGCCATTTTGATAAATGCCGATTAGACGTATCTTAAACTGATGCACCTGCAATGAGTAAAACGTTCGTATGCTGCGTATAACTGAACCTGTCCTAAAGTATGAAATTATTTTCATTTAAAGTGGCTCTACTGTGGGCCATGTAGTAGTCCAACCGATAAATCATACTCGGAAAATTTAAGATATTTATTTTCGGAGATGCATCTTGGAGTGGTGGTAATAATTAATCCATTATTAGACAGTAGTTTTACTTATATCAATAAATTTGTATGTTCATAGAAAAGTCTTACGAATGCCTGGGTGTTTTATATCTCCTCAAGAGATCCGTCTTCTTCGACTTATTTTATGATATTGGAAGGCAAACAAGCAGACGAATATCTTGATGGTAAGATCCACGCCGTCTAAAGATACCAAAGGTGGTAATGGTGCGTTGCCAACCTGAGGCTGGATGTTATTTCTCGAGCAAAAGTTAATGTACCGGCTACATTATCCTTTTAACTGGAACACGTCAACGTCTATTGGCGTTATGGCAGCAGGAATAGATAAAGCAGTGGTACCAACTAGAGCGAGTCGCTGCGAAACTCTACCACCTAGTCATATGTCACGGCCTTGCCTTTTACCAGCTGCCTGGCAGAAAGGCAGATGGTCTATTCTACAAATGAGCCCGGACTAACACGGGGAAAAAGCTCTACTGCTTGTTTGCAGTTCGTTGTTTAAATTTCGTTAAAACAATAAGAGTTGAAGAGTAGTTTCATGTTATTAAACACACAAAACAGATAATTGGATTAACAACAATATGACATTTTGCTAAATATAAAATTAGAGGTCATGTGTTATATTTTCCACTAACATTTAAATTTATTGAAGTAATTAAAACTACTGTCTACTAATGAAATTTTTCTACAAGAATACTACATACTATATGAAACATAGGTTCAGCGATTTACCTCAAAGATAAATAAATGTATTTTACAGCTATTAACAATGAGTTTCAGGTCTTCTGCATATTATTAACACAGTTGAAGCTATACGCTGCATACGAACATTGTATTTGTTAGAGGTACTGCATTTGAAAATGTAATTAATAGGGATTTATCAGGGTGGCTCTACTCTATTTACTTTTGCAAATGTCATAAGAAAAGCATATGCTAAAATTACAACCTACTCAGCTGTATCATCGACTTAGCGACTTGCAAAATTCACACATAAGTACTTTTATATCATATACATATGATATTTTATTTTTACTGTCATCCTCTGCAAACATTCAAACCTATTGTTCATTACCTCTGTGTTATATGACGATAATTTTAACTGCGGTTTTGCATTTGCTAAACTTAAATGTTTGTATATTTCTTAGATTTCCATGATGTGCCCACCTGAAATCGATGTTGCTTGTCATAATAGCACTAATTCCAGCACAATATCGGGACCTGCAGATAAAATGAAGGAGTTTGTGAACTTGTTGACCAAACGCGGTATTTTTGCGAAAGAAGTTCCTTGTGGAAATATAGCCTTTCATTCACGATACATTTCCCAAGCAGGTGAGTAGCGAACAGATCACGCTTATGGTATTCAGTATGCCTTGCATCATCTACATTTATCATTTTGTAATATCGAATTAGTATAGAGGTAATTTTTATTTCCACAAGAAAGCATTCAAATAATTAAAACACGTAAAAGTACATTCCATTCCTTTATCGCCTGTGTTTGTAGCATTGGAAATAAAAAAGGCACCAATTGGTGTCACATCGTTATGTGACATGGCATAGAAGGTAGTGTTTATTTTTAGTTAAGAAATATCATGATATTGATATTCATATTAATGTAATATGATTAAAAATGAAATATTAGTAAAAAGAAACATAGAAAACTTAAACGCTTATCTAAAAACCTAGTTATGAATTATTTCAATATACATATTTTTTTCACGGCAAGCTTATAAACTCACCGATGATCTTGTACTGTTTATGACTAATTGCGAATATTAGAATAAGCACAAAAGCGATCAGAATGCAATTATGTTGATAAATTAATACTAATTTAAAAATTAATTTTTATTATGTACAATTTAGAAGAAAGAGTAAATTTAACTCATAACAGCAACTGTAAGTCAACCTACTTGAAGTCAAAACACTAATTAATGTTTTTTCATTCTAAAATTAGTTTTAAGCAAAGTAATACAACTTTCTGGCCCCCACACTAGGCTGAGTCTGTCCAGTGGGGAGAAGTTGCGTTTAACATAAATTAGCTTATGGCTAGTTGATCTTAATACAGTTGATTTTTTTTTGTTACTTAATTACTTGTTAAGATATTGCATACGGATATACTTTATTTATTGTTTTTATTTAGGTTTCAGTGTTATCAAACGACATTGTGTAGGTACCTTCTGATAATAATACTTTTGTTTGTATATTTTTTAAAATTAAATAATCTGAATAGCCTGTTATAAATATAAGGAAAAAAGAAGTCACTAAATCGCTGGGGAAAGGTTGTTTTCGGTGTTGAATCAGGGACTATAAAATCTTTTTGCTTAAGCATTGATTCGTATTTGTCGGATTTAGTCACATTTTCATGAACATTTTAAGTAATATAATTTAAGCTTAGAAGTTCTTTCTCAAAGTATAGGTTTTCAGTAGGACATCTAATACGTTTGTTTAATGCTATTTTCAAAAGTGCTCTGTGTGCTCTTTCGAGAGTAATTAGGATGGAAGAAGAAGCGCATCTCCAATCAAGAATACAATAATCTGTTACAGATCGGTATAAATCCATGTACACCATCTTAATCAGCTTTCGATCTATCGCTTCGCGCAGATACCTCACAACTGGCATCAATTTTCTTACTCCAGATGATACAAGCAATATATGATCCTTAAAAGATAATTTTTCATCCAATTTTAAATTACCACGCTGAATATGGTCAATACAGTTACAGGATTGGGTGCATTAGGATGTAAGGCATTGAGTGGAATGTATTTTTATACTTGATAAATTAGGTGGAGCCGATGCAGCTGTTTTATGAAAACAAAGTTTGTCTATGTAGCATTTAAAGTTAAAAGATTGGAATTTAACGAGTCGGAGATTAACTTTAAGCTATTCTCCACCCTTTTGGTTACATTTTGCCAATCTTTGCTATGAAAGACAACAGCTGTATCATCAGCATAGCAGGAAATTTCAGCATTTGTTAAGAGAATTTTAGCAATGTTATTTACGTATAAAAGAAATAGAGATGACCCTAAGGTGCTGCCCGGTGGCACGCCAAAATATATTGATTTGGGTCTGCTAATGTGATCATCTATTTTTATAATTGACTTCGCTTCGTCAAATAGCTAGCCAACCATTTTAGTGCATTACCACGGATGCTATATGCTTCAATTTTTTTAAGCAGAAGTGGAATATAAACTGTATTGAATGCTTTTGCAAGATCTAAGAAAACACCGGTACAGCTTCGTCCATTATCAAGATGTTTAGACACTTCTTAAGTTATTAGAAAAACTGTATCTTGGATAAATTTACCGTGTCTAAACCCAAACTTTCGACACGTTTACATGTATTATGTATAATAATACATTTAAATGTACTCGTATTATGGATTTGGAGTGTAAATAAACGGACAAATTATCTGATGAAATACAAATCGGCTATAGATCTGTGAATGAGTTGAATTGCATAAGCATTGCAATGTCTACTAAATGTATTTCTGCATTATTATTTTTTTGTAAGTTTCAAATTTAACAGTAAACGCATTTTGTAGTTAAAAGTGTTGTAATGAGAATTGTTTTGTTATTAGGTCCGTCATTTTTGAACAAATTGCGTGATATAATAAAAACACCGAAGCTTCGCAGCGAGCGATGGGTATCCACATCTCAGCCGATGGACAGATGGGACAAGCCAGCTGCCAAATATTCTTCAGCTGAATATCATACAAACAATCTTCTGGTTAGTAGCTAATACTTTGGGAGCGCAAGAGGGGATTTTTGCAGAAACTGAGGCGCTTCAGATTAAGATATGAGATAAACTCTGTACCATGGTCAAACATGGTTTTGGCATAAAACTATACTCAAGCATGTCAGATTAAAGTACGGAAGCCAATAAGTGCGTGTCTAAATTTTCTGATGATTTGGACAAACGTGCGGGAGTAGGAGGGTCAGAAACTTTAAAACAACCAAGTCACTTATGTTTATTGTCCAATACCACGAAATGTCTGATTGACATATTTCTGCCATCGGAGATAAATAAGCAATTATGATATTAATATTTGATTTGATGAGCTCGTCTGTGATCAAGTGACTGTAATTGCTCTTTTAGCTCTAAACGCTAAATAAAAACTTCATATGACCCCTTAAATCTCCAATATTCAATTGACAAGTCCAGAGACAGCAATCCAGTAGGTAGTGGTAGTAATGCTAGAGTTACAACACAACTTCCGGAATTGGTTTCGAGCTGGTACTCGATTATGTAGACTTGCTGATAGTCTCTGCATGATTATAATTAATCTTTTTTTTAAATAAATTTTTATTTTTTTTTATTTCTAGAATGCAGTATTATTTAGTGAAACTTCCAAATTAATACCTCGGAATGCATTGGTTGTCGAGATAGCCCCCCACGGACTGTTGCAAGCTATATTAACACGTTCATTGCCTGAATGTAGTCACATACCACTCACAAAACGTGGACATCCAGATGGTGCATTGTTTTTTCTACAAGCTATGGGAAGGTAATTTATATACCAGATAGTAGACAGCTCTTTATTAAAAACTAACCATCGTTACCGGCGTTGAGTTATCTTGCAAGTGACTTTTTTTCAATCAGAGATGGTCCAATTCAACAGAATTTTATAAAAAAGTATTGGATTTTAGATGGACCCGCGGTTGTGATATGAAAATTTAAATTTTAATTGATCCATTACTAAGTTTTCCTGTGAAGTGGTATCAAATAACCATAAATATTCATAAATATTTAGAAACTAAGTATTCTAATGAACTTTACTTCGATAAAGAAACAAACTATGATCAACATTGTTTTAAAATATTGTCAGTTTATTAAAAAATATATATTGAAGTAAGTATTCAACGATCGCATCCAGTGTGAACAGGTTAAAATCCAGGCGCGCTGGATGTTTTTGCAAGCCGTAAGCGTCCGCGAACGCTTTTGCACGGCTGTACTTTCACTAGACACCGTGTAAGTCGCGGCTGTCAGTCGCGTCCATCAGCTGCGTCCGATAGTTTGTATCCAGCTTAGGTTCGATCTTTACACCCACATAGACCAAATTTTAATGACGTTTTCATTTATTTAAAATGGCGTATAAACTATCATCTCATACATTTTCTAGTGAAGGGAAATTACTGAACTAATTTTCGTTTTGCATTTGCTTGTAGCCAACTGACTTTTTTGAACATTTTTATACATTTACACAGTTCGCTCATGATTAACTTAGTCTTTACCACCGACATAGAGCTAATTGACGCTTATATATTTTATTCAAATATGATATAAACTATTATCTGACACATTTTCAGGTGAGAGGATATTACTGTACGATTTTTTTTGCATGCTCGTGTGACCATCCGAATTTTTTTACCGTCGAAAAATTTCATTAACTATCATTCAACAAAGTTTCGCTCAGGAAAAAATGATTGTAAACATTTTTTTACTTGATTTAGAGACTGCTGGTGCTCCACCCAGCCACGAAGTGGTACTTGACATTCACCATTCTTCTTATAACAAATTTCTTAAGTATTTCACGAGTTATCGCTTGAGAGGAAATGACACGAAACATGCTATCTGGGCCATGTACTTATATTGTTTCAATTTTCAGGCTTTATCTGGAAGGTGCTTTGCCTAAAGTGAAAGCATTATATCCAAAAATAGAGTTTCCAGTCTCCACAAGAACACCTATGCTCTCACATTTAGTGAGATGGGCGCATTTAGAAGACTGGTACGACTTTTTTTATTTTGGAAAGTGAAAAAGCTGGTGGTTTACCTTAAAAAGTAGATACTTATTGTCTATTGAAATAATAGTGCTTTGCTAACCGAAGGTGGAAATGTCAAATATTTCAAGTAAGTTTTTCGGCTATCCTACCTTACAAACTGAAATATGATAATAGCTTAGGTACCGGCTGTATACGACACAAATAATTTCTGTAATTTATTACACATCCCTAATTATATTATTATTTCAATGCTCACGAATAAACTGATTTGATATGAATCTATTGAAAACTTTTATGAGCCTTGAAGTTGATATTTTAAGAAATTGCGTTATTTGTTGATCAGTTTTTGAGCTTCACTCTTAACATTATGTTAGACCTTTGATTTTTAGGGTTCTGTAACCGAATTGCAACAAAAAGAATCCTTATATATTAGGTATATTCGTCTATCAGTCATATAGCACAGCCAATTCATTCCCAAAGTATAGGGACTACGCAGTTACGAAATGGTAAGCAGAAATAATTAAATGCATTCTGTGAACCACTTGACTATTTTTAATACAAAAATAGAAAAAGTTGTGTGTAAACAAGTCCAGATAAATGACATTAAGATTCCTATATTATTTTTTCCTCAAAGTAGGTCAATATGAAAGAAAAAAAGAAAATTGTTTAATAGTCTCTACTTACTGGGCAAGGTACTTGGCGTAAAAATGTTTCTGTATGTGTATGTAAAATGAGAGAATCGCTCAAATCGCTCATCCCGTATTTCGATTTATGAAAATACTTTTGGCCATTTTCACGGCGAATTTCTATGTTTGCAATTTCTAAACTGCAAAATTTGTGACTTGAAAATATTTAAGTAAATTACGTGAAGTGTTGTCTATGAAAGTAAAAAAGAATTGATGAAATCGAATCACCCGTTCCTGAATTATACCCAAGTTTAAAATTTAACTTTTTCTAATTTTTTTTAATGAGATACAAAGTCTTTCTTGGAACATATAGATCGGCAACCAAATTTTGTTTTAATTTTACACTTATAGAAATATTTGTATGTATCAGCTGCCATGTTTCATTTACAAGATCTTCTTTAAAATGTGTTTAATGTACAAACTCTCCTATAGTTTACAGGTAAAGATATATAAGGTTTAAAATTATGAAATCGCTTACATTACATACATTTCTTTTACCAGGCCTGTGCCCACTCACGTCTCTGATGTTTCTTCAACAAAAAGAGCGACATTTGCAAGTAAACACATAATATCTCTTCATGACGATGAACATGACTATCTGAAAGGACATGTCATAAGAGGTATATACATCGCTACTTAAGTTTTGCTATAAGATTTTATTAATTATTGTAAATAAAAATCATTATCTAGTTACTAATCAATTTTTTTAACATATATAGGTTACTGATCTTGGGAAAATTTTACAAAATAAAATATTTCAGGTAAAACCCAATATCCAGCAGCTGGAATATTAATAACAGTTTGGGATATGCTAGCGATGAGTATGGGAGTGAAACCGAGGAAGTTTTCTGTGGAGTTCCGCGACGTCCACTTCCTGTCGCAGCCGGCGCTGCTCGACCAGCGTCCCTTATATCTTAATGTCACTATACAGAGGGGCACTGGCCGTTTTGAGGTATGTACAAATATTAAATTTAAAATGATATCATATCAATATATTTTATCCGGTGTTGTTCCGAATCTTCCGAGTAGAATGAACTGTCTGCTTTTGTACCACGTACTTTCCAACTCTACGAGCTTGACTGCCTCGTCGGTCAAGTGGCTAGCGTACACGCCTAACTACACCGACCAACCGCGAAGCTCGGCTTTGATTCCCGACGGGAGCAGGCATTTGTGTGATGAACATTTAGATGTCTGCATTTTCGGGTCTGGGTTGTTATTAAATTCATTATGTTATCTATTCAAGTGTTTCTATGCATTAGTATCGTTGACTAGCATCCTAAACACAAGCATATAATTGGCTTACTTTGGGGTTAGATTCAATTTGTGTGACTTATCAAGGAATATTTTATTTTATTATTATACTAACTAAGTTTTTACAGTTTCGCTACCATAACAAGGACGATAGATAAAGGAAAAACACTGTTCATTGTTGTATCTTAAAACAACAGTCACTACAGTAACGAAACGGCAAAGCCAAATAGTTTGATTAAAATTCAAAATTTATTCAGTTAGGGCTTTTAGAGTTAGAGAGAAAAGAAAGTCATCTACTGACATCAAACAACGTTGTTCGCGAAAACATTTTTAATGAGATTTAAATTCTTATTGTTGCTAGTTTACATACCAAATTTCAGCTTTCTAGAACTCAAGGAAGTAACCCTTGAATATTATACACTGGTAAAACGTCCATCTTTCAATTTTCGGTTTTGGTGGACAAAAGTTCCAAGTTTCAAAATGTTCTATTCTTTGAATAATATTTCTGGCTGACATAAATTTTAAGAGAGGAAGCATAATATTAACTTTGATGACTTTAGTGAATATGTCAGCGACAAAATGAAAGGTTTTTAGATGTCAGTATCATCAAAAGTAATGTAACTATGTAGTTGAAACTTTATATGTTTAACAATACGTTCACTTTAGACATCCTGAGATTTTGTCATCCAGTATAAACTAAACTTAAGTTCAAGAGAGAAAAAAACGTCAAATTTTGAACATACTCCACTAATTTATGTCTTGGGGGTGTGAAAGGGGTGAAAAGGTTCAAGTTTTAGAACGTTTTCGTTGTACCAATATTAGCAAACATACTAAATTTCAGCTTTCGAAGACGGGAAGAAGAACCGTATGAATTTTTATAATCATCATTAAGTAAGTGACGAAATCGAGACAATAACATCTAAAGTATAAAAAGCTACAGACTATGATGTCTGCCTGACAATTTTGTTATCCAAACCAGAGTTATAGCAAAAGTTATGTTACTCAAAATAACGACTTAATGGTAGTTAAATAGTGCCTCCATGCTTCAATCTGCTCGTCGTAAAGTTTCTTATCTGGGATACCGTGAACATTGAAAGTGACTGAGAACGTTGTAAGGAATAGAAGGAATATAGTGAAATTAGTTACACTGAGTGGTATATTCGTGTTCCGACTATCATTATTTTTATTACCAATTTAACATTTGGTTATTAATGTATATTTCGGGTTAAATAGCCCTGGGGATCAGGCCCCTTATTCAATAAGCTAACATAAGTTCCTCAAGGCCGACAGTCTCTAGGAACTGTACAATGCACTTGGTACTTATCAACTTAACGTCTTGGGGATGCACTTTATGGGCAAGATCTACAGTAAGTTTTCTCTGTCAGGCCCATTCTGCTTTGATGTTTGTTTAGCCTGCAATGACCTGTCAACTTTCGGACAAAAATCCTGGGAAAAGAACAAGTCAGCATTAATTTTTCTGTCACTAAAGCAGAGTTAGTTCTTTTTGTGTTCTGTTTAAGAATAACCTAACATTTCCATTAAAGGCAACTGGTTTACCAACCGTTGGTATTTTCTAGATTACTGATGACATGATTCAAGTTGCCAAAGGATACATATTTGGAGAAATAACACCTAAAACATTTGACGTCCCATCTTCTGACGTAGAACCGCAATACATTAATTCGGATAAACTTTATCAGTTACTACATTCAAGAGACTTTGGTTATGAGTAAGTGCTCAATATTTTTATTTCTTTAATAAATTTTAAGAGTAAATTACAAGAGATAATAATAAGAATATATTTTTCGCATATGCCATACAAAAGTTTTTATGACCTGATATTAATTTAAAAACTACCACCGCCACTCACTCACACAAAACTGCCACTCACTAAAAGATCTGTCGAAAGAAACTCAGAGGGCTATTTTTTTCTTGTAAATCTTGTAAATAAAAAAATAGTACGTTCTTACATTATACAATATGTAGATATTGGTATGAGGAGCCATTAACCTCAAGCATTTTTGCTTATAAACATTTTTAAATCTTATAATAACCCCACACAGCTTGAATTTAATACGATTTTAAGTTGATTAAATGGAAAGTCTTTGATTTCCTTGGGAAGTCGGGAAGTATTGTTTATATTCATCGTACTTATGGAAATAAACTTATATTTTGAGGGCATATATTAAGTTTTTATAAGTTACCTTTAGAATATCTATTTCTTAAACTTTCCCTTGAGGGAAACTCTTAAACCTAAGTTGTAAATACCTCAGTAAAGTTTCCCCAGGTAAGAATGACAGAAGACATGATGCTGTGAAAATAATAAAACAAACAATTCTAGCGGTGTTGACATTAGTTGCCCCATTTTCCTAATAGCGTAAGCTGCTGAGCTCAATCTGATAGCAAGCTTTTTAATTATGAAGCTTTTCATTGAACGATATATCATAGAAATCTCACTTTTTGGCTTGGGTATTAGTAAAACGATTAATATGATTGTGATATTAGTATTAGTTAATAATACTAATATTTACATATAGACATAGTAATAAAATTATACTTGCATACCTAGACATCTGGTCGTTGGACAAAAATCGTATTTATGCATGAATATTACCATAGTATGAAATATAATAGTCTTGTAATTTTAAACTTCTTTTTGCAGAGGGTCGTTCCGTAGCATTCATAATGCAAATGCAGTAAGTACAGACGGCCACATCATATGGCAGAATAACTGGGTCACCTTCATTGATGGAATGTTACAGTTGAACTATTTAAGAACAAACAATAACACAGTGTCACAAACAAATTTCATCCGAAAAATGATCATAGATATTGAAAAGCATGAAGCAGCTGAAATTCGTACGGTCGATGGTTTAGAACTAATGAACGCTAATATTTTGGATATATATGATTGTACTAGGTATGATTTAATTGGTGGAGTCGTGGACCTTGCAACTTAATATAAGGCTGAGGTTTATAATAAAGACAACTCTGAATATATCCCTGTGTCCATTTTTTTACGTGAAAACTGTGTTTCATATTTTTTTTGCAATGCCAAAAGTATTTTCCATAGTCATTTAATCTATGATTTTGCAAGAGTCTATTAAATATATTCAATACTAGCTGCTACCTGCGGCTTCGCCCGCGTTTTCACAGAAACCCGGTGTGCGATCGAGATTAAAAATAGCCTATATGTTAATCCAGGTCACAATCTATATGTCTTCCAAATTTCAGACAAATCCGTTCAGCCATTCGAGCGTGAAAGAGTAACAAACATCCATACTTACAAACTTTCGCATTTATAATATTAATAGGATACCTTGACTCTTTTAACTACTCTACCAAGTTTTGACATATTCCAGTTGTGGAGGAGTTTTGATCGAGAACATTCAGTTCATAGAGTTACCCGGAAAAAAGGAAAATATTATTCTGAAGTCGCCAAACAATATCAATATCGACATGAAAGTAAGTGACATTATTATAAAAATTAAAGTTAATGAATACAAAATCTATATAGTAATGACAGAAAACTATTTTTTCTGTTGCCTTTTTTTTATTTAAACCATCTGGTATTAAACCAACAGTAACTTCCATTTTTGCCACTGTAAAAAAAAAATTGTTTAAATTACTGTTCATTATCATCATTACTGTTTAAAATTTATAACAGTTAATAATAACCTTAGGACGCATTATAATAGTACACACACTATTGAATGACATTACAATGTAGATCCAGATTCATAAACAAAGTATTAAGTTTAATTATGACGTATTATTTATGAAATCAAAAATTATGGATCTTGTGCATTAAGTTCAAATCTTTTTCTACAGTACACACCTAGAACAGAATATTTCAATGCATCTAAAGATAACCTTTTGGATAAAGGAATAATATTAAAAACTGGAAGAATAGCTGATGTTGATTCATTGCATTGGATGGAAGCTCCTGAGCCTACCGGTACTGGAGTGAATGTTAAGGTACATATTAACAAGTAACAAATACTTTTACTTTTTTCAACTTAAGTAAGCACCAGAGTTGATTAAATTCTGGGCAACCTAGAAGCTTAATAATAAAATAAGTGGAGAAAGCAACTACATCAATAATTAAGTGGAGTGAAATTGCAAAAACCGACCAGCTTGATAAAGTCGTTTAGATAAGTTACAAAAAATAGCCACTATTAAGTATAACTCAAAAACCACTAATCATATCGTGAAAAAATTAATATGGGACTACCTCGAAATTATAATTATTAAAACCATATATAACTAATATTTCTAAAAATAAACTATTAAAATCGGTTGGCTATAGGCCGAGTTATCGAGTAACAAAAATTCAGAAAAAAACATAGAGTCGGATTGTTAACCTCACCATTTTTGTAACCACATACAAAACGATAACATTAAAAAGCATTTGAGTGAAATCGGGTCCCGAAATTAAAAGATATATACATTGTTCGCTGATCCATCACATCACATAAAAAATGCATAATCGCCCTACTTGTACGGAGGTTACGCGAATTATAAAAACTAATGACGTTTTGCGTTGATTAATCCAAAGCTTTTACCAATTCCAGGTACATTACACTGGCATCAACACTGTGGTCGCGAATGAGCAAATGGGTATCACCAAACTGAATACAAAACGCCATCAAATATCAATAGAAATAGATTTTAGCGGAATCACAGAGAAGTTAGAATTTTTTTTTCCTTTCTTTAGTTTTTGACACTAGCGTTATCGTAGAAATTTGCATCAAGTAACCTGATTTAAGAAAATTTGGTTTAAATTATTCAAAATTAGTCATAAGCTGTCAAAAAAAGTCATGTCAGGTCTTGAGTAAACCTTAACGAGCTCATTTAATGAGATATGGCAGAAAGGAGAAAAATTCATGATATGTTTTTGGCTATTTCGTTTGTGTACTTTCACTGAACAAAATTGTACAAAATGTCACTAAAGAAACACGACATTCTATAATTATTAAAAAACTACGACCATCTTTTCTCTCAATGGCGCCAAAATTCCTTTTAATTTGTTTGAATTACTTTGAGATTGAGATTTTTTTTAAACAAGCCGTCATATTTAAAAACATGAATAATTAACGTAGGAGTAAAATTAAGTTTATATTATAGTCTGTATCACATTGTAATAAAGACTATAAGAAGAGGTTGAACCTTGGAGTACTTTAGTCCGTGTTTATTTATAAGTCGATATATGTTAGGTATTGGCTATAATAAAGAATAAATTGGTGGAAACAAGAGGAGATGCTGACTTATATGGTTGTTGCTTATACGACAAGGAGTTACATAGCTCGGGCCGCAGTCTGCTTAGCCCTAGGATACGCCCGTAGAGTTGGAGTGTTATTCTCTAAAAACATTTTTTTTATGATATTGGAAGGCAAACAAGCAGACGGATTTCCTGATGGTAAGAATTTCACGCCGCCTAGAGACACCAAAAGTGGTAATGGTGCGTTGCCAACCTGAGGCCGGGATGTTAAGCAAAAGTAAGTTTACCGGCTACCATACCCTCCGAACCGGAACACGTAATGACGTTATAGTGGCAGGAATAGGCAAGGCGGTGGTACCAATCCGAGTGAGTCGCTGCGAATCTCTACCACCTGGTCAGATGTTACGGTGTTAGTGACGGTAAGCCTATACTCGCTTTTAACGAGCTGCCTGGCAGGAAGGCAGATGGTCTGTTCTACAAATTAGCCCGTACCAACACGGGGTATTAAACTACTTTGCTTCTAATAGGATTAATATTAAACTTACGTATACTAAACGATAGGCTTGCCACCTGTCATGTTGTGGGACTTAGTGTCTTCGGCTAGTTGTGGGTGCCCTAATTGGGTTTCTACTTACCCCTTCAGGGATATGGCGTGAAGATATTTGTAGCTCGGTTTAATAGCATCGATATCATCTCGAAGAAGTAATAAGTATTATGTAGACGATAAGTTCCACCTATCACATTGTGTGCCTATCCGTTTTGGTTTCGCTTCGGCTACTCAGGGGTGCTCTGGTCATTCCTCCGCCTATCGTGGCGTGAATATATTTGCTTAGTAAGTGAAGTCGCGGCGTCAATAATAATTAATATTTTACAGCGGTACCCGTGTAATGGGAGTGACTCAAACAGCTAGAATCGCTTCTAGTTTGAAGGCAAACCCAGACTTGCTGTGGCCGGTTCCAGCACATTGGAGCTTGGAAGATGCTGCCACAGTTCCACTGGCATATAGTATGGCCTTCTACATTCTTGTAAGTTTAAATCAATGATAGATGTGATTGTTCTTCTTGTGAAATTGAAATTCGAACTATTGCCCCCAGTTCACTGTGTAGACCATTTGCCATTTGAAAGTGGATATCACACTGGCAACGCATACCACTCCGGTGATGCGGATTTTCTATTTGAAATATCACCGTAAGGAGATGCGGTAACAGCGTGTTCTTATATACATATCGATAGTTTTCAGTATAAAGTTTTTCCCCTTATTGGTCCGGGCTCCTTTGCAGAATAGACAATCTGCCTTCCTGCCAGGCAGCTCATAAAGGCGAGCATAGGCTTAACGTCACTAACACCGTGACGTCTAACTAGAAGGTAGAGTTTTGCAGCGACTCGTCTGGATTGATAATACCGCCTTATATATTCCTGCCATCATAACTTCCTTGCAGTTAATGTGTTCCGATTCGGAGTATAAAATAGCGGGTAAACTTACTTTTGGTCGAGGCCTCACTTCCTGGGCTGAGGTTGGCAACACACCATTACCACCTTTGATATCTCCAGGCGGCGTGAATTTCTTACCATCAGGAAATCTGTGTGCTTTTTTGCCTTCCAATTTTTGAAAAAAGTAAAAATCTGCATCACCGCAAACGAAAATCCTAAGGCTTTCGCGCCTTATTATTAAAGATAGACTAAATTGCTCCAAGGTTTAACCTGTTATTATAGTCTTTATTACACCAAAAGCTGACTATAAAAACAACTTGTCTTTACTCTTACTTAAGTTTTTGTTTATTGACGACAGTGACGAGCAAAGGTTGAATCGGTCATTATCTACAGAAACTATGAGTACATTTTTTTTACTCTTTTTTTAAATTAATTTGCCCTTTTCTGGGGCTGTGGAGTGAATTTTATCGAGATATGTATGAATGTGCCCAAGATGCTGCCGCTGGGTCCGAGTACTCAAATGACTCGGAAATAGCGGAGGCATCTGACGGCATTATGATGGAAGAAGTTGAGTGCTTGTAATAATATCACCACTCTTAGACTTAATTCTATTCATTCTGGAGGCAGACGAAGCTGGTTGTCTTCTTCTTCACCTCCCTGAGTTTGGTGTTCATCTCGAAGTTGTTAGCCAACCTCTCTTCTAGTTTCATACTTTCCCTTTCGCGCTTCCCTTTCACTAAGTGTTTGGTGATATTCTTGCAACAACGGTACATTTTTTCAAATCTTTCATACTGTCATTCGACTGCTAACATGCTACATAGTCTAGCCAAGCTTTCTTCTTTCTTTTAACAGAGGCTTTTACCTCCTCATCCCACCATGCGTCAACATTCATAGACTTATCTATCGTTGCACTCCCACATACCTCTTTCGCAACAACCATTCAACCATGCTATCTTTCAAAACATTCCAACAGTCATCCACGTCTAAGTCCGGTAGGTACACACTGTTCAGCTTGTCTTGGACTTGACTCTCATACATGCTTCCTACACTCGGGTCTTGCAACTTTTCACTCACACTCCTTTCAAGCCTTCCAAATGGAACACGTACTCGCCAGTGCCTCCACTTCTTAAACATACCCCTAAACCAGCTAATAACCAAGTAGTGGTCCGTGTTAAGAGTTGGGCCTCTGAAGGCTCTCGTGTCCATTAAACACTTTAAAATAAAATCTATCATACTCATTTGATCATTCCGTCTCCATGTATACGTATGTATGTCCTTATGCTGGAACATTGTGTTAGACAGAAGAAGATTTCTTTCGACACATAAATCTACAATATGCTCACCAGCATCATTCACTCTCTTATCACCATAGGGTCGAAGAACGGTCTCGTAACCGTCCCGTCGTGTCCCTACCCAGCCATTTAAGTCACCACACATAATCACTTTTTCATTTCCTTCAACCATATCCAGAACATCCCTCACAGAATCCCAAAACTTTTCCAGGTTATGAGTTGACAA
>NJDC01001393.1:43077-108167 GCA_002245475.1 Calephelis virginiensis
GTATGTATGTCCTTATGCTGGAACATTGTGTTAGACACAAGAAGATTTCTTTCCACACATAAATCTACAATATGCTCACCATCATCATTCACTCTCTTATCACCATACGGTCGAAGAACGGTCTCGTAACCGTCCCGTCGTGTCCCTACCCAGCCATTCAAGTCACCACACATAATCACTTTTTCATTTCCTTCAACCATATCCAGAACATCCCTCACAGAATCCCAAAACTTTTCCAGGTTATGAGTTGACGACGAGTTGAGCAGAGCATAGATTGCTACCACAAAAACTCGCGTGACTCCCAGCTTAATACAGACCCAGAGCAGTCTCGGCCAACCAAACTATACTCCTTCAGGTCTGAGGCTAAGCGAGACGATAAAATGATACCTATCCCAGCGCTGGCGTGATCGCTCTGTGATACACCAGACCAAAAAGCCAACCTGCCACTGAAGAGATCAAAATTATCACTACCCTTTCGCTTAGTCTCCGTTACACACAGTAAATCCAGGCATCTCTTATCCATTACATCAATAAATTCATTCATCTTTGCTTCCATTCCCCCCTCTCACATTCCACGTGCCTATTTGACACTCTCCATTCCTCGATTCGCCTGTACGGACCTGACGTTATGGGTGGCGGCCCCCATCGCCGCATCTGCCTCTTTTCGTACCGACGAGGGCGGATCGGTACGCGTCGCCTTCAGGGAACGCCCTACCTCGTTATGCGGTACTTTTTCGGGCCAGAATTGCAGTCCAATGGACTGGCAGGGATCGCGACGTGCACGCTTCTGGCCAATGACCCCCACTATCCCTTTACTACTAAGCCAATTATTTATATTTTTAACTAATTTAATTATTTATTACTAAACATTTTAAAACTATAACTAAATTTATCTCTATCTACCGTAAACTACCACCGTTTCCAAACCTAGGCAGTCGTGAAAAGAAACGGCAAAACAAACTCCTCGGCAATCAGGACTTGAACCTATCTGCTTTGTACTACCAATAAAGAAAGAAGTAATTAAAGTATTTTTTTATTTGAAAAAAAAAACAAGGAAATACGGATTTTTATTTATTTAATGTATAGTGAAAATATAAAAACATTCCTTTTAGTTTATTAAAACCAATCTCGGTCGTCGTCGTCGTATCCTCGTGCAAGGAGGTACTGGAGCTTTGGGACAAGCAGTTATATCTATAGCCTTGGCCAAAGGTTTTGAAATATTTACTACAGTCTCCAGCATCAATAAGAAACGCTTCTTGAAAAAATTGTTCCCAGAACTGAAAGGTTAGTGGCACGCATTTTGTAACCTAATCAAAATTTTGCAAAAATGTAATTAATCAACATTAACGACATCAATATTACACATAACATTATTAAAACGTAAAAGTATTTTTTTTTGGCTAATGTGTTGCCATCCACGTGGTTTTTACAACTTCACTGGGTTTTGTGGGGCGAGCTGAGTGCTCAGCGCGAGTCATCATTATTTAGATGGATTGGATTGTTCCCTATAACGTCAGCAACAAGGGCTGTCTCCCGGGAGACCGTACCTCGACTTGGTGCTGCGTTCTGGTTATTGGGTGGACTTGATGGAGGAATAGCGGCGGCTCGTCGCTCGGCGTTAGGTGCCGGGTGCAAGAGAGATCTTCGTCGCTGAGCCCGGCGGCGACGGTGCAGTGTAGAGTCCTGTGAGTTTGTGTTGAGAGAAAGATTCGCGTTTGTCGCGGTTATTGGATCCGGAGGATCCGATAGGATGTAACGGGGTCTCCTAAGTTTGACGGGCGCGTTGACAGCCGTTGTGTAGTCACACGTGGATGCCAACACCGGGCTTAGTAGTTTCAGCTGTTACTTCAAAGAAACGTTCCGATAGCTCTTTGAAATGCAGCGCGATTGTGGGCAAATCTAGGTCGCGATGTAGGTTCCATGTTGCGTACGTACCACGGATAACCGGCGGCAGTATGCATGAACCTATTTTGGACTACTTGTAGCTTTTAAAGGTGGGTCGGGTACGTATGTGTGAAGGCTACACTTGCGTAAGCTAAGAGTGCCCTAACACACGTTTTGTAAAGTGCCACTTTGTTACGAAGTGGTTTTACTATTTTTATTGATTAAGTAGAAGATACGGCTAAGTACAAACTTAGCTTTGTTTGTGACACGTGGTATGTGCGGTTTGAACGACATATGACTATCTAGAATGACCCCTAGGTACTTCCTCCGTGAGGCGGTGCACTTGATTTGTACATGAATGGGCTGCCTGGAAATCAAATTACTCATACATTAACAAAACAAATTTCTCGGCTACGACCGTCTTAAGGCGGGCGAGGACAAGAAGCTCGTACATTTTGCCGATTGAATTTATAGGACTGATCGGGCGGTAACTACTCGCGACGTTACGGGGTTTTCCCGGTTTGTGAATTCCTATGACGGTTACTTCTTTCCACTCGTCAGGAAAAGCACTGCCTGTTAGTAATACATTGAAGTATGTATACCAGTAGGTATACGAGTGCTGACGGAAAGTTTTTGATTACTCTATTCCAGATACCGTCCGGTCCCGGGGCCTTTTTATTGTGAAGATCTTTAATTAGATCTTTCACTTCGTCGTGATTGGGGGAGGTAGCGGATAGCCCTAGGGAGGTTCGGTTGCTCTACGAGCTATCACTTCGCTATCTACGACGCGGATATGTTCCGGGTCAGCCGGCAGATTAGAAACGTTACACTTTGACTGAACATTGTCGGCTAGGCATTCGCCTTTGTCAGCATCGTCAAACGCGGGAGGTAAATTGGTTCTAACTAAAGGAGGGAAATGTACTTTAGGATAGTTTTTTAGAGCTCTCGCCAGTGGCCAGTAGGCCACGTGAGATGGCAAGATCTCGCTAAGAAAGTTATTCCAGAGTCCGTTCGTGTGTTCGGCTACGCGCTGCCTTACTTCTCTCGGTAGTGCACGTAACGAATGAATTAGGCTCCTAATATCGTCAGGGAGAGCTAATCTATCATTATGTACGTCCGGGACTGTACTAGAGGATGAGTTTACTAAGGTCTGGACGTGTCTAGTTAGTAGACTAGTGGCGCACTTTGCTTCCTCGACTGTGTTTATTAAGTCAGAAATTTGTTCGAGGAACTCAGAATGTGACTGAGAATGAGACAGAATTTTTGTATTGAGTTTTTGCCAGTCTACAACCGGTTTGGTCTTGATTACCAATAGGGAGGGATCATCGGGCCCTAGTTTAAATACTATGGGTCGGTGGTCGGAGTCTAGTTTGAGTAGCACTTCTACGGAGCGTACCTTAGCGTACGGGATACGCCGCTTAGCAGTGCTTAGACTATCGTACTGGGACTGTGATGGGTACTGTGATCTTCATCTATGAAAGGATATCTGGTAGGCTCAGAGGAAGTTACCAGGATGAGGTCAAACCTATCCGTAAGCCTGTTCAGTGCGAGGCCGTTGTTGTTATTACGCTGGCATCGCCAAAAACCATTCTTACTGTTTAGGTCGCCTGCTAGTAAAACTGACTCACCCATGTTGAATAGGGTTGCTAGGTCCCTCTCCAACAGGGGTTTGTATAGTGTTTCTACAGATAGCTGGTTGAGTTGTCGCAACGACAAAACATACCTCGACATATTATAGCTACGAACGAATGTCCTGTTTGCCCAAAGTTATGTTTGATGATTTTTGACAATTTCGAGGACTGAACGTCGGCCAACTCGATGCATGCTGATATCTGAGTGAGTGGAAACTCTTGTTTAGGTTAACTCTTAAGGCGTTTTCATCAAATTTGACGTTTGACTACTGGGCCGTGGTTTTGGTGAGGTCAAAAAAATGTTGCTTGGGATAGGATAAATCCCCGGTTGGCGATAGGCTTGCCAACTATCCCATTGAGGGACTTAGTATCTTCGGTTAGTCGTGGGAGTCCTTGTTGTGCTTCTGCCTGCCTCTTCGGGGATATGGGCGTGAAGATACTTTTTTTTTGAAGATACAGTATTCGCCTTTTACGAACTGCTTGGCAGAAAGACAGATAGTCTTTTGTACTTAGAGGACCCGGAGCAACACGGGGCAAACGAGGCCTAATAAATACCTTATATGTTTAATGTCATGAGAAGATGTTATGTGTAAATATAAAAGTATAAAACGGGGGTTATGATGGATTTACACGGGGTTGTGTTTTTACTTTTCCGCTTTTATACGATTACGTATTTATAGAGAAAAGAAACGACGGGTTGAAACAAAGTTTATAAAAAGAACACGTCTTTTATAGCTTTTAACCATCCAATGTTCGCAGCTTAGATTCTCAAAAAAACGACGGGTTGCACTCCGGGAGTGCAGGCAGAAGTGAAAACTTGAATATTAACGATGTCCATTTTTGATATTTTGGAATGGTTAGGGATTAATTTTTGCACGAATTGCTTTAATTGTCATTGTGAAAGTACTATCATTGATGTGGTAGAATACAATATTCATATATTGCGCTATCGTACACAAACATGACAACACGAACATTCGCGCAATCGCCCTGCGCCGTCTTACGAATTTTCGATCAGGTCACGTGTCCTGTCCTTTTTACCCATTACAAAAAAAGTGTGCAACGCCGTTTTCACTTCAAAAATATGTTACTTTGTGTACCCTATTTTTTTATTTTAACATGTCATATTACCTTCATATTTATCATTGCAGATGATCACATCGGGAATTCCAAAGATGATTGTTTTCTTAATATGATTTTGACAGCTACGAAAGGAAAAGGTTGTGATATAGTGATAACTTGCTCTAAAGACACCCTGAAGTCAGTAAGTTTCGTATTATTCAACTCATAATAGAAAGTTACAATTATGAGAAAATATTACAATTTTTCCAAAGGATTCTTACCACCCTACCCTACCACGCAAAATATTTAGAAGGCTATTTAGCTAACAGTGTTTAAAGTTAACATCCATCCAATAAGTAACATTTGACCAGTGGACCACGAGTCAGCATGCTATTGGTTGAGAATCCAAGTTTAAACACTGTTTAGTAAAACGCGTGTTTTTCATTTTTGTGGTAAGAGGGTTATATTTGTAATCAATTTTGTTTTTAACGTATTAAACAACATGTTTGAAATACGTTTAAAATGCAAATGTTGAAAAAATGTCACTTTGAAGTGAAATATTCAATTGCTTAAATAAACATATCTAGTAAAGTTTTATTAATATCATTTCACTATGTTTATTCAATATCTTTACTGTACACAACAGAAAATACAGAAAAACTTAAGACTAAGAAACCTAAGTGCATAAGGCGAGCTTATCTCTAATGACAGAAATTGCTTCCAGTTAACCCGATAAAGGAATCCAATAAATAAAAAAAAAGTAAAGATTGTGTACAATGACATCCTTAATGTTTTATGATTAAAATAAAGTAAATGCAAAATAAAATGTAATATTGTGTAGAATATCTTGCTCAATACATTATAACGTAGAAGAAAAATTACTGCGCGATACAAAGTTCGCCGGTTCGTCTAGTTAAACTATAATATACAACGTAATTTCATAATCGCAAATTTCAGGCATCTATTAGTTGTTGTTCATTTATGGGCTTCGTTTTTGATACGGCAATATTGAAGAACCAAGAAGATTACCAATACGGCATGGGAAATCTTGGCAAGGAAAGATCATATTTTGCTGTGAATTTCTCTTCTATATTTAAACCAGAATATACGGGTGAAATGAAGGTAAGATTTGATTATTGTAATATACAAATATTATTTACGTATCCAACACGCACCGTCTCACAAAAATATAAACACTTGTAGAACACATATTTTTCTAAACACTATCTCAAATTGTTTTTTTTGTAAGATGGCGTGTATTTCACAAACGTGTAGTTTATAAAATTCATAATTTTTTTTTCTAAACGACCCTGCTGTATCTATTTCAAAGATGCTAATAACCCCAAAGCAAAAATTCTTAGGAGTCGATTTTCTTAAAAAAGTATCTTCACGCCCATATACCCCGAACAGGTAGGCAGAGGCATAACCAGGGCACCCACGAAGCCGAAAACACGGAGTCCACAATGTGATGTGGCACGCCTATCGCCAACCGTTCACATGTCCAATCCCGAACAACATCTTTTTTAATTAGAAAAATGGTAAAAAAACATTTTTTTGTTGCTCGACCCGGGAATCGAACCCGGGACCTCATGCAGTCAAGTACAACACCTGACCCGCTAAATTTTCTTAAAATCTCGTTTTAGTTAGTTAGTCAACTACGTACTGAAAAGTATCCCTATGCGAAACTTGTCGTTGTGCTAGACTTGTAGGGTTACTCTTGAATCTCGATATCAGGCAAATTGGAAAATGGAATCGTAAATGTCACTTTAGGTACTTTTGAACCCTGTAATATTGGATTATTAACATTCAAGTTACAAATAAATTCAAAGAATCCGGTAAAATAATTTATAGTTTACTTTTAAGTAAATGTTAATAATGGGATAGTATTGTAATCAAGAGTACCTAAAATGACATACCCGATTCAAATTTCCAACATTGCTTGAATTGAGCTTCAAGTGTAACCCTATTGTTCATACAAAATATAAATCCTAAGAAATCTTAAGAACTACCCGTACTACCTACTCGTAAAGTTTTATATTTCTATACACACATTCATACATACATACATACATATCTTCACGCCAAGTCCCTTACGGGGTAGGGTTTACTTGAGTTTGCCCCCCGGAGCAAAGACCCTGGCTTGCCCCTCGTCCAGACCCGGGACTGCCGTATTGATAACATGCTGTGATTGGTTAGTTGGGAAATTGCTACGTTTGACTTTAAAATAATTTTTTGCTATTTTGCCACTAAAAAATAAAAGTTGGATTAGTTTTTGTAAGGTGTATTGTTGTTTAGGACTGATATTATGATTTCATTCATTCAATATCAATCATTTTAAATTTAACACAGAGACCGGTGCAATTACCAGGTCAGTTTGAAATATAAATGTGGTGTTGTGGGACACCAGGTAGGAACGAAGTCCCTTCGGCTATTGTAGAATCGACAAAATTCATGAGTATATACTATGCATTGGCGGGGTGGAGTAAGGGAGCAAGAAAAAGGTATTATACACTGCTCGCTTGTATACGACTGTCGCGCCTGCGCACGTCTCATTTAACGGTTTTATTCCACTTACTTTTCCTTACGGTTTTTCCTGTCACTTTTTTTCAGTTCGACCGCGCAGGAAAATCCCTATCTCCTCCAAGCCTGCCGTAAGGAACTTCGTTCCAAAAAATGTATTTTGCAGTATTTGAATACGTATGACTTATTTACAAAATGTATCTACTCCCTAAAGTACAAAGTACTTTAGAAAATAAAACGCAAACGCAACTCACTACTATAATGGGTATTCTATCTTCATACAAACGGACGAAAACGCGTTTACACCTACGCGTTTCGTGTTTGGTATGCACTTTCTTTCATGGTACACATCAATCGCGGTTGCAGCACTGTGGCGAACAGTCGATGCAGTAGCTTTTTTTCTATGATAATGACAGTCAAACAAGCAGACGGATTACCTGATGGTAAGAAATTCACGGCGCCTAAAGACACCAAAAGTGGTAATAGTGCGTTGCCGACCTGAGGCCGGGATGTTAGGCCTCGAGCAAAAGTAAGTTTACCGGCTACCTTACCCTCCAAACCGGAACACTTCATGACGTTATGGCGGCAGGAATAGATAAGGCGGTGGTACCAATCTGGGCGAGTCGCTGCGAAACTCTGCCACCTAGTAGGATGTCACGATGTTAGTGACGATTAACCTAAGCTCGGACCAACACTGGGAAAAATTTTAAATTTTGAAACCAACATTGTTTGATGGATGTTATTTTGGTTTAATAAAACAAAGTATTTACTTTATATGGCAAAGAACAATTGATTTTTTTGTATTGTTTGTTTGTCAAAAACAATTGTTTTTGAGCTTTACTTAAAATTTGGTAATCAAAAAGACCACATGCTTTTTTTAACATTTACAACGTATTAAACGACTTCTATTTTTTTTAATATGATATAAAAGGCGTTGGAGCCGCGATAGGGCTGATGTTGACACACCGCTCGACTGTAGGTATTTATTTCAAAAACAGGGCCGAGTTAGATTACTGTATATTACTTTCCCGCGTCAGTGCCGTAAAGCGTGTTCTCTATAAATACCGTGTTTACCGTGTTACCATGTCATTCGAAGAATGTCAAAATAGTCTCAATTACACGCAAACTTATTTACATTCCTGAATATTATATATTATAGCTTCATGTTTATATTATCATATATGTAGATTTTAAGGGTCAATTATAACAAACTTTTTAGTCAGAATGGATAAAACTTACTACTTACTATCTAGCTATAGCTAGTTAGCGAACATGGTTAACACCAACGTCCATGCTCAAGGTTCACGATAAATTCCTAGCAAGTGCAGATAGAAATGTCATAAACATATTACTAAACATGTTTCAATTTTTTTGCAAACTAGTGGTCGCCCGTTGGTTGAAATTCGACCATAATAAATTTTAATTTCTTAATAATAATAAATAATAAATCATCTTTATTTCACATAAACCTGCAAGAGGCACTTGTGACAAGTCTATATAATAATAAATCTACCACCGGATCGGAACGCGGCCGCACACTGAGAAGATCCGGCAAGAAACTCAGCGGGCTTGTCTTTTTTTTCTTTTAATATATTTACAATAATTTATGTAAAGATACATAATATATTATAAGAGTATGGCATAAGGAGCAATCAATCCCAAGCAGTCTTATCTGCTTAATATTCAGCCATGATCAGATCAGATCTACAACTTGCGATTCCGAAGACATTTTTTACCCCGTGTAACACCTTTGTGGAATCAGTTACTGAGGGCGGTATTCCCCAACGACTTAGGAACCTTCAAGAAAAGAGCGTACTCATTCCTTAAAGGTCGGCAACGCATCTGTGATACTCCTGGTGTTGCGGATGTCTGTGAGCGGAGGTGATCACTTTCAGGTGGCCCACTTGGTCGTTTGCCTCCTCTTCTATAAAAAAATAAATGATAATTGTGCAAAATTTCATACTCCTCCGTCAGCGCAATTTTCGTAAAAAGGGGTCCAAAGTTTTTGCCTCACGTACTCGTATTAATATACAGATATTTCTATAAAACTGACTAGCGATTGTGTTATGAGCGTTAGAGTTAGTTAGTTAAGTATAATTAATAAAATAACTATCGCCAAAAGTAAGGTCAGTCCATATTAATCTAATTCGAGACAGTTTCTAGATTCATAAAAAATTAATTCTTTTGCTTCAGTTTAGATCAGGTTTTAATAAGATTTTTTTGTAGTGACGTTTTTTTTCACTTTCAGCGAATCCAAACGTTAGTTTATGAGGGTATAGCGCGTGGATACGTCCGTCCACTGTCGCGTGTAGTGTTCGAGTCCCGTGACGTGTCTCGAGCGTTCCGTGTGCTCGTATCCAATGGACATTATGGAAGAGTATTGTTAAACCTTGATGAAGCAAAAACAGGAGTTTTGGCAAGGTATTTATACCCGGCTGCTAGAAAAAATTAAAAATGAAAATGAAAATAAAAAAGGGATATCCACATTATAAAATAGCGTGATCAAAATTAATTTGGTTCATTAAATTAAAAAACTGGAAAAAAATTGTAGATAACAAGCTTAATAAGATACGTTATAATCAATGCGACCCAGTTTTTAATTATTTTTTTCCCCCCTGTTGGTCCGTGCTCCTTTGCAGAATAGACCATCTGCCTTGATGCCAGGCAGCTTGTAAAAGTCAAGCATAAGCTTACCGCCACTAACACCGTGACATCCTACTTGGTGGTAGAGTTTCGCAGCAAATTAGCCCGAATTGGTACCACCGCCTTACCTATTTCTGCCGCCATAACGTCAGTGTTTACCGTTGGTGTGTTCCGGTTCCGAGGGAAAGGTAGCCGGTAAACTTACTTTTGCTCGAGGTCTAACATCCCGGCCTCAGGTTGGTAACGCACCAATACCACCTTTGGTATCGCTAGGCGGCGTGAATTTCTTACCATCAGGAAATTCGTCTGCTTGTTTGCCTTCCAATATCATAAGAAAAGTTTATGACGTTAGTCCATTGCCATTCGTCAAATTGAAATTGGCATCAAGTTACCCAATGTGAAATCTTGCCTAAGTTATTTAAAGTTAGTCATTAGTTCGTCAAAGAAAGTCATAAAGTCAGAGTCTTGAGTAAAGCGGTGGCCTCCTTACTCATTTAGTGCGATTTGGAGGGAACAAGATAATACACGATTCACTAATTTAATTTGTGCACCGAAAATATTGAATTAAGTGCCACCAAAATTGACTAATTTCTTTCAATATAAACACGAAATTCAATAACTACAATAAAAACTACCAACTTTGATCTTATGAAGTTAATTATAGGTAGAGTTTAATCCACATGCACTAAATCAAACAACAAAAGAACTACATTAACTTTCGTATGCATATCTCATTTCAAGTAAGTGTAAAATTTGTGCGAAAAAATAAGATAAATAGATATGTACTTAAATTCTAAGATATTCATTTTAATTGTATTAAATCAATTCATTATTTATACTGACTGCAAATTAGTTCATTTGTATTAATTTTGCAATTGTACGCCTTATAGGCAGAATATAGAGCTCAAACCAAATTTGTAACAACTAGCTATGTACCTATATTCGAACAATAAATGAATTATGAATTATGAATTGAACGTAGTTAAGCAGAAAGGATCCAACCCACGTAAACACAAAAATTGAGTGAAACATACTAAAGAGGTCGTAAAGCCTATAATACTTTCGTTCAGTAAAAGATCCTACAGGTAAACATAGTTATGACATTTGTATAATAATTAGATACCAACCCACATGTATGGCCAGTACATATTATTGTAAATATATAAATTTCAAAGTCAATTATCTCGAAACTAGTTAGATGTGGAATGGATCCTTTCTGCTTAACTACGTCCAATTATATTTTGTCACATGTGCAAATACGGTCTAAAAATTTAAAAATCTATTCTGGAAGGACCTTATCAACTCAATCGTCCAACGCTACTAAACCATCACCAATAAAAGTCATGTCTTACGTCCGACGTTAGATTTTGTTTCACAATAAGACATCATTAAACATTCGTTTAGTTACGATATTAACTATTATTGAATCAATAAATAAACTTTGCTAGTACTCATTAATAGGCCTTCTACCCTGGTCTCAGGACAGCGACGTACCTGTAATATCTATGATTTCTGTAGGCCCTAGTTGTCTCTTACTATCACTTATCGTAATAAACTAACTTATCTGGATATATAAACAATGTAAATATTTGTTGCAGGTTTTCATGTACACCACAATTCTGCCAAGTGGTAGTATCAGATAGCGATATATTTGGATCAAAATTAGTTGAAAAACTAATATCTCAAGGCGCTAAAAAAATTATTCTACATTTACCAGAACAATCCAATTTGCTGGTGTTAAAATCAAAGTAAATAGTTTTATTTACAATCTCACCAGTGTTTTTAGTTCTTAATCTACTTTGTTGGATTTTGTCAGTGCCTGACAAATACCTCTCTACTACATTGATATACTTAAGGTCAGATGCATATCCACCTATAACAACTTGCATAGTTCGTTCACTCAGAAAGTCTACTGTCTAATCACAAAGAGCCGGACGAGTGCAACTTAATAAAAAGACTTAAGTGCCAGACACTGCAAAAGCCTTCGAGATATGAAGGGAAATAAGAACATATGACCTCTCGACTGCTTTGCCACATAGATGGGAGATTTGCATAAGGTCCCCAGTAGATCAGGGTTGGTGAAACCTTACTGCCAATCACTAAGGAGATCGTTACCTTCTAGATAGGTCATGATTCAACACATGCTTCAAAATCCTACCAACTAAAGAGTTAAAAGATATGGACCAGTAGTTTGAAGAATCCGAGCTTTCCACGCTTTAAGTACTTTAACAAGTTTAGGAGAGAGACGAAATATACGTGTCAAGTCCACTTAAGTCCACTGCCAGTATCCCTTCAGGTCTACTGGCTTTATTCGCGTCTTGGTGTTCCAATATTTGTTCTACTACTTTATATCTCTATATAAAAGTTAAAGTGCAAGGAATTGGTGTTTTATTAGAATCATATAAACATGAATTTTCTGCAAAGATAGAAGCGAACAAATTGGCTTTATTTTTCGTAGTATGCCAGTCATCGGGTTTCAACAGTGGTGGTAGTGAGGATTGGCAAAATTGCTTTCTGGATATTTTGCTAGATACCAGAATATATTACTTCCAGATGGGTATGAAGAAAATTTTAAGCCAATACAAGAGATATGATTTAAATTGACCATTCTTCAGCTTTCTCTTGTATAATTTCGCGGTCTGGTTATCGCTTTTTCTGTAGATTGATATTAGAAACACGTTCATTCATGGCATATATTCAGCTTAGCTAGGCGTCATGTTGAAGCGTCTGAGCCTCAATGCAATAACTATTCAACCACGGGTTGTGTCTCCAACTGGTATGTCAGAAAATGGAATATAGTATTCCATTCCTTGATGAATGTCGTCAGCAACACCTGAAACACGGTCCGAGAAATGAACCTATTCTTATCGCTGTAATAACTGAGTCATTTTCCGATCTGGAGGTTAGGGTAACCAGTAAACTAGCACAATTATAACACAAGACAGCGACACAACGACAACATTTATGATGTCTAAAGGCCACAGTTCTCTTTTGCTATCAGTCGAGTACTTTTTGACTATCTTATCACATAAAAAACCATTCTAATATTACTACCATTCTAATAGACGCAAAACATTATAATATTGCAATTAGTTGTGATCCCACGCAAGTGGTTGTTGTTTTATTGTAAGTTAAACTAAAATATCATTTTTAATATTCATACTTCTATTCTAGATTATGGTTAGACCAAGGTGTAGCGATAAATATAATCCATTCGGCTATTTTGAACAAAGCAAACATTACAAATGCATTAACGGCAGGTGAATTGTATGGACCAGTTGAAAGTATTTTTATAGCAATTACAAAACTTGAGAATACTCACTTTGCAGAATTATTAAAATCATTTTCAGATGTATTACCAAATTTGAACAATAGCTTCAAGTAAGTATTAACATAAAACATAGATTTTTTTTCCATTAATTACAAATTCACAATTTGTTTACATGCCACATAGAGGCATTTCAAAAACCACATGGGCTTAATATAAAAAATCCATATATTTTTCAGTTTATTGTTACTAACCTAACCTAACCTTTCGGACACAATAAATTATTATTATTATTAAAGCCTAGGCCGAATGACAAAACCTAGATTTATCAACAAAATTATGTAGTAGGTAGACACCAAAGTTGATTTGAAGCCTCTCGCTTAAGTAAGTTTCTTGGCTCCGTTACCTTAATGGTAAACGAACATGGCACCAAATCTGATTCTTGGCAAGACTACCTCTAATCTCAGGACTAATAGCAATAAAATGCTAAAAAAATCCTATATGCTAATATCCCATTAAAACTCTGTAAACTAATGCCACTTGCATTACTAATATATACTGTATAATAACTAAGATAATACTTTAATAAGTAGTTATTTATTATTAAAATATTAATTTGAAAAAAAAATCCAGGAGACCAAATTGTGAATCTAAACCATTCTCGAATTCCCTTGAACACACAAAAAAAATTTCATCAAAATCCGTCCAGTCGTCTAGAAGTAGTTCAGTGACAAACACACGAACACTAGAAACATATATATTAAGTTTGTAATAATAAATAAGCACTCGAGTTAGATTGAAACTGACACTAACTTTTTATCCCAATCATCCCATTTAATTTATTGTATATTCATATTTGTTAGACTGGTGCAATATTTTGCTATCAAGTGTCGATCTGTTTGGTAAAATTCCAGAGATCGAAATTGAAGAAAATACAACCATGCAAGTGCTTACGGAGGTAGTTGGTTAAATATATGTAGATACCGCTGTAATGAATGTGGATGCCAACATATATCCTTGGTTTGATATAAAATTTAGCGTTAACGCGTATAAGCTGTGAACTTTGGTTAAATGCTATGAAAGACGTGTTCTTTTTATAAACTTTGTTTTGTATTTTAGATACTTTGCAGTGATCGGGAGCAATGATACAATGGACAATCCAGTTGCACTAAGTACTAAAGGACCTAACTATACTTTTATAAGCTTGCCTCCTATAAGTAAGGTGCATAGTTTATGTTTAAAAAAATAATAATGTTTAGTTTAATTTTATCAATAATTTAGAATGAGCAGGGTTTTCCAATAAGTAATTAGCGACGCTTATAAACACTGTTGTAATGGTGAGTTGCTTACCTTGGACTGAAATGTTAAGCTTCCTGTGTAAGTAAGCTTACGAGCTACCACACCTGTAGAGTGGAACTCAGTGACGAGCACTGGTGTTAAGGCGAAGAAACAGTTTATATGGCTTCTATCCCTACCACTTTTTAACCGAGTTAAAAAAAACGAAGAAGTTCTCAATTCAACGTTTATATTTTTTTATGTATGTACACCGATTTCTACGAATAGAATAGAATATAATATATTTTTATTCACATTCGCCTTACAAGAGGCACTTGTGACGAGTCTATATAATACTATAACTACCACCGGATCGGAACGCGGCCACACTGAGAAGATCCGGCAAGTTTCGGAACCAATTTATGTATTTTTTTTTTGTTTGATGCGGGATAGTTTTGAATTGGTCCTATAAAAATTTGATTCAGATAGGTCCATTCTTTTTATTTTATTAGCATTTTTTATCTACTTTCACCTATTCCGATGTTTATTTTTACTAAATTAAATTAAATCATATCAATTATCATCATCATCATCTCGACTGCATTAGGTCCCGGGTTCGATTCCCGGGTCGGGCCACAAAAAAAAATTGAGTTTTTCCAATTTTCTAATATAAAAAAACGTTGCTCGGGATTGGATATGTGCTCGGTTCGCGATAGGCTTGCCACCTATCACATTGTGGGACTTATTGTCTTTGGCTAGTGATGTGCCTCTTCAGGGATATGGGCGTGAAGAAACTTTAAATCTTATAAGCAATAAACTAAAAAGAGTTAAATACAAATAACTACGTTAGTAAAAATCGACTTCAAAACTAAAAAGTAAAAATAATAAAGATTTAATACTAACTTATATAATATAATTATTAGTTTAAGGCTTGGCACTGACTTCAAACTTATTAGTAAATAGTAAAAAAAAAGTAAATAGTAAATAGTACATACGAATAATAGGTAGTAAATAATTGATGTTAAATCTTTATTATTTTTTACTTTTTAGTTTTGAAGTCGGTTTTTACTTACGTAGATGTTTGTATAGCTACAAGTGTTCGCTTAGAATTTTGTCAAGCTGTACTCGTTCGCCAATTTGCTTTTTATCGACCAAACTAATCTACCGTTTTAGTGATAAACCTTTAGAATAATCTAATATTACATAGGAAGTATTATTAGCATGTGTAATAACCCAAAATCAACCTTTTAATAAATTATTTCATTTGAATTACCTATATTTTTACTATGGACATATTTTTTCCTACATTATTCTTTTGAATCAATATATCAAAAAACGGTTTATTAATTATATTGTTTTTGTCGTACCAGATTAGTGAAAAGAAGGACAAAGAGGCAATAACCATTAATACTGCCTTAGATGTTATAGAGAGAGCACTTCGTATTAAGGAGTCAGTGGTTGTTGCTCACTGCGGGGCTGCAACAAGAACGAATCTATTACAAGAGTTGGCTACGATTACTGGTAATGTATAAGGCAAAGCAAACCCGAATTTTGTATGAAGTTTACTATAAGTGACACAAGACACTTGACATTACACGGTGAAAACGTATAACGCGTATCATTCGAAAGTAAGTCTAAAGGCATTCAGATTTAAGGCAACTAGTGTCATATGATTTAGGTGAATAAATAATATAGCAAACTTAATAAATTTTTTTTTTAAAAGTTGCGCCAAACTTGTATAACAAATGAACTTTGTGGTCGCGACGCATTAATAAAGCTGGAAACATAATATTAGCCGCGACTTATGGACGCGGCTTACAACCGTGACTGACAAGTGTGCACGTTCCGAGGATGCTTATGGCTGCGAAAACTTCCAGCGCGCCAGATATCTTTTGGACGCCCGAACGCTGAAGGTCACGTCCACGACTTACATCCGATAGTTTGTACGGCTCAGTGTACTTTCACTATCTAGATACCTTGTAAGTCGCGGCTGTCAGCCATGTCTAACACCGATACTACCTTTCCAGTTTAATACTTGATATATTTTTATATGTAACATACCAACAAAAAACTGATCCCTAAGAATATTAAAAACTATGCAACACAGTCATTCTAAGACTATTCTAAAATTTCAGGCGTAAGTAACTTTACTGGCTAGTTACCCTATATCATATTATGGGAGCAACCTTTTCAAAAAAATCATAAATTCTGGTTTTCTGACAAAAGCGTAGCCAAAATTTCGGTACAAAAAGAATAGACAAAGAAAATTCTAGAATACATTTTTTTATTCATGTTTTTATCATATTAGTATCTCACACTGTAAATCACCTCTGTAGTCTGGCATCGGACTTGCCCTTTTGAAGGTTTGATGCCCGGGTCGGGTAATAAAAAATGGAAAATGTGTAATTTCCATCTATGCACATAAAAGAAAATTGTGTTTGTTACACTATTTATAACTCAAGAAAGCAACCGATTTGGCTGAAAATTAGTAGGGAGGTAGAATAGCTTAGAACTAAGAACAAAATATACGTTTTATCTCGTTCGACTGTGAGGAAACTAAGAAAAACTACATTCAAATTTTTTCCCACACAAACTGAACGGGTGGAGCGAAGTTCGCCGGAGCAGCTAGTTTTCTAATTAAAATAACGTTGCTGGGATTGGTTATGTGCCCGGTTGGCGATAGGCTTGCCACCTGTTATATTGTGGGGCTTAGTGTCTTCGGTTAGTCGTGGGTGCTCTGGTTGTTGTCTATACCTACCTCTTTGCGGAAATGGGCGTGAAGATAATTTTTCTATTTTTTTTTGAGTGTCTCATATGAGTACTTTGTAGAGGTGAGGTTATAAATTAAAAGAAATCATCATCATCATCATCAGCCGGAGGACGTCCACTGCTGGACATAGGCCTCCCCCAAAGAGCGCCACAAGTCACGGTCACCAGCCGCTTGCATTCAGCGGCTCCCCGCGACTTTGACCAGATCATCAGTCCACCGGGTGGGAGGTCGTCCAACACTACGTCCTCTGGTGCGGGGCTGCCACTCCAGAACCTTTTTTCCCCAACGGTTATCAGTTACAAGCTATAACTATAATATAACAACCAAAATAAAAACCCAGAAAGCAGGAATAGGTAAGGCGGTGGATTCCTACCCAGGCAAGTGGCTACACAGCACTCTGCCACCAGTGGTCTTGTTGATAATGACCATTCGCCTCTGCTTGCCTCTTACGAGCTGCTAGGCAGGACGGCCGATGGTCTATGCATAGATGAACCAGACCAATACGACAAGTTACTGGTACATCTCTTCATTGGAAGTACTTTTTGCAGGCATGAAGTTGGCGACTGACATGACGATGGATGAAATGTCATCGCAACATTTCATAGATTCATCAAAAGCACCAGTAGTCCATGCTTACTTACGTTATATTTATAATATATTCATTCCAGAAGACCAACTAACTTCACTGTCTTTAAAAGAGTAAGTTAAGTGTGATAGTTTCTAATATTGTAATTGTTAGTAACACAATAAAGTATATTCATTTAATTGTTCAATAGTAATTTTTAACCAACTCCAAAACAATACCTAGGAGGTTTTTGATGGTTCTTGTTTGAAAATTTCTGCTTACGAGGTGGTCCTATATTAGCGTCATCGTGATCCAACTAGTGGTTTTTGAGATATACTTATTCATGTGGTCGTCAAGATAAGTGAAAAATGTATGCATAACTAAGTGTTACTCACAGCTGCAACTATAAAGATGTTGATAAAATGTATTTGGGACCAATTCGGAATCATTCGCTATTTTCGCAAAAATTCAAACTCAAAATCTATTTATTCACAAGGATCTATATAAAGATTCTTGTGACGCGTCTATATAACGCTAAAAACCACCACCGGATCGTAACGTGGCCACACACTGACAAGATCCGGTGAAAGAAAGTAGCCTTGTCTTTTTTCTTATGTATAAAATTTACAAAAGTATACTACTTATAAGTAATTTGTAGAGATTGTATGAGGAGAAATTAATCCCAAGCATTAACGTTAACGCAGTCTAATGCCTTGGACTAATCAAAAAATACATCCAGTGTATACTTAGAGTCCTCCAAAGCTTCATACATTTTCTATAACAATACAATATCAGCATCGATTATATGAATAACATTTGTTATTGTTAATAGCAGTTTTACTGCGATTAATTATATTATTAATTAATGACTTGATGAAAATTTAATAATTTAACTATACATGATAGTGATTACCTATGTGCTGGTATGTGTTTTGTATATCGGTTGGCTATGTGGGATACATTTGCAATAATAAATAATACACGTGGTGAAACCAATAGACAGTGATCTCAAAAAAGATAGTTTGTTAGTTTTTCATGGAACAACATTTGTGTTTGTGAGTCCTGCTTTTAAGATTGGAAGAGTGCAGGAAAAGGTGAAGTAAGAATAGAGAAGCGGACCTAGTAATCGCGATTTTCGTACGGATGAGATTGTAAATAATGTTAACATTATACAACTTAAAACACATGTCAGTTCCATGGTCTAACGGTTCAGCATTGAACTCTACTTCTTAAGGTCCAGGACCCGGGTCGGGGAAAAAAAATGATATTTAAATTTTCTAATTAAAATAACGTTGCCTGGGATCGGATATGTACCCGGTTGTGTGTCTGCCTCCAACTTTGGGGATATGGGCTTGAAGATAATAATACTATTATAGCATAAAATATATAAATTTTTTGTTTTATTTTACTTTAGAATTTCCGGCTTAGAGAAATATGTCACTGACGAGGAATTAAATGATGTCACTGGTCTAGGGACGTTTTATTCATACATTGAAACAGATGAGCTTCTGGCAACTACTGAAATGATGTTTTTGCCAACACAAACTAATAGATCTTATTTGGTAAGTAATGTGTAAAATTTATAATTTTAATTAGAACGTTAAGAACATCACAGTTACGGTCGAATGGATATCAAATTTGAATGAAATATTATGGCAATCAGCTTGATCATCACAAAGTTTTTTTACACAAAATCATTATAATATATTGATTTAGGGACAAAAGATTTAAATTTTCCTGAAATTAATTTCGATTTGTCTTTTATTATTTACTTTTTATCTCCCTATATGAGGATGATTGAAATACTATTCTGCAGCAAGCAACGAGACAGAAACAGAATTGGCAGGAAGATTTAATGTTTAATAAAATAGTGTACAAATGAAACAATCGATGATGAAAGAAATTTTATGTGTGATGCGAGTTTAAGTAAAATCCAAATAAAACTATCCAACTTCACGCCAAATAATATATACTTATTATGGTGCTACAAAACAGGAAAGACAGCGCGCTATGAATTAATTGGACTTATCGGAAGCCAAAGACGAAAATATAGATTTTTTTGGACCGTACCAATAGGATGGACATACAATTTAAACATACTTAATACTTAATTAAAAGAATAAGGCAGTACTTTGCGGAAAACAATGCCTAAATCCAAAAAAATATTAAATTTGCAATTTTCCGTCAAAAAACGTATAAGGATATAAGTATGGATTTTCGAAAAATAACGCCTTCGTCTTTCAATTAAGTATTTAGTATATATAAATTGTATGTCTATCATCTTGGTCCGGGCCCTCTGTGTAGAATAGAATATCTGCCATCCCGCTTGGCAGCTCGTAAGAGAACGAGCATTTGCGAAACAGGTTATTAGCAATAGGAACACTGATGGTAGAACACTGTGTATCAACTTGCCCGGGTAACTTAACTTTTATGACACGATCTTGTTAAGTATGTATGTAAGAAAGGTTCTAAGAAGCGAAAATTTTTACGACCATTATTTAAACATTTTTTTTTCACTTACAATTAAGCGATAGTTCGAGAAAATTTTGTTACTTAATAATTGTTTAACTTGTTGAAAAACTAACTTTTAGCAAAATTTCCAAAGGGAATAAATTATTTATAGTGTTCAAAACACACGATATTTTTTTCAAATTTAAAAAAAATATATTCAGTACCTTCAATAAATTAATTGATGTGCCGTACTCGCTTTCGACGCCACGCGCGCAACCTAAAAATGTTGCGCGCAGACCATTTGCAGCATTAAATGAAAATTATAAATAATGGCGATAGAGTTCCGGGAGTTCGGAATTTTTTATTGGAAATTTCCGCCTCTTTCAGAATATTTTTTTGAAATTTCTTAGATATTAATATTTTATTGAATATTGACAAAAAGCGAAATGCCATTTTGTTTCATCTTTAATTATTTATAACTTTTGCAATTTTTATATGTTAATTAATACACGCTTTTGGCACATTTTTCTAGACGTCAATCCGGATCCAATGAGCTATCGCACATAATTTTAAGAGTAGTATCTCTATTTTGTACCATTTTCAACTTGTCGACTAGACTATGAATACGTATACAATAAAATCTTAATACAAGTTAGTTAATTTTTACCGACTTGGAATAAAGCGGGAGGTAACATGTTCGATATTTACTTACCTATTCCTGCCGCCATATCATGCAACGCCTGCCGTTGATGTGTTCCAGTTTGAAGGGTTAGGTATCCGGTAAACTTACTTTTGTTCGAGGACTAGCATCCCAGCCTCAGGTAGGCAACGCATTACCACCTTTGGTGTCTCTAGGCGGCGTGAATTTTTCACCATCAGGAAATTCGTCGACATGTTTGTTTGTTTCCTTGTTTTATTTTTTTTTGCTTAAAAGATCAAATTTCTGAGGTAGCCTCATTGCTACTTGGTCTGGATATGATGACAGAATTCCAAAATTGAAGAAATACTTAATTTTACTTACACGACTTTTTTATTTAAAACGACTACGGTTTTTGCAGTTTTACAGAGCTTAAATTATCAAATCAATAAAATACATGTCCTTGTTACAGACTGATAATGAATTGGACGTGAATCAAACATATTTATGTATCGTGCCGGGACTGGATGGACTACACTCTAGGTTCTATGGGCTCTGTGAACGACTTAAAGTACACGCATTGGTAATGCAACCAGGTTTTGACAATCCTCACGAAACTGTGCGAGAATTAGCTCAAAGATACACTAATGTTCTCTTGGATAAGTTGAAACTTAAGAATAAATTCTATATACTTGGTTATGAATGCGGAGTGTTGATTGCATTGGAGATGGCTGCCATTTTGGAAGAACACGGTAAACATTATTTATTTTAGATATGACATATTTTTTTTACCGATGTGCAAATAGGAGGTTCTGTATTCGACCTTTGTGAATGTATAGTACTACTATTTAATTTATGGTATTCGGCTTTACAACTTTTACTCTTTTTACACTTCATACTTTCATTTTTAAATTGGCTGACGTAGTCTAAATTTAAGCGAAATGGTTAATTATGTAATAACAACTCTATATAGATATCTTTAAAATACATTCGGATTTTCGAAGCTGGACGAATATAGCCGAAGCGCATAATTTAAATAGTACAACTATATACTATACTATATTTATATGTCTGCATGTTTGCGAGTATCTCAAAAGGTACTGATATGTATTCTATTGAGGTTTTTTCACTGGATTGAGAAATTATCAAGAAGGTATTTAAGGTGTAACATGTAAGAGTCTGATGAAGATCTTTGGAGATAAACCAAGGAACCCTGCAGCATATTATTTCTAACCATGATTATTACAAATGTTGGTCATTAATATGTTATTAATTTAAAGATTTTGACTATTCTTTACTCTGAAAAGAAATAATACATTATACATAAATATGTATGTATGTATATATGTAATAATATATTAATGAAAACAATAAGAGTCAGGATCGGTTTATGCATGTTTCGACTTAGTTAAAAAAGTAACAAAATGTCTAAATAGTAAAAAGTTTCCCCTTGCTGTATTTTTAGATATGAGTAAAGCGTTTGATTTTGTATCACATAAAATTTTGTTAACGAAACTTGAGAGATATGGTATTAGAGGTAATTCGTTAGAATTGTTTAAAAGCTATATAGAGAATAGAAAGCAATGTGTTGCGATATCAAAAGTAAGTGGAAACCGCAGGAAAGTCTATACTTCAAGCTATCTTTTTAATGACTGCGGTGTACCACAAGGTAGTGTTTTAGGGCCATTACTTTTCATAATTTACATAAACGATTTGCCTAATGCTATCAGTCATGATTCAATTTTGTTTGCTGATGATTCTACACTTCTCATCAAGAGCAAAAATAAAAACGATTTACATGAAGAAACAAGTAAAACTTTGACTAAAGTGACAGAATGGTTGAATGAAAATAATCTTAAAATAAATCTTACGAAGACAAAATTAGTTGAATTTCAAACATATTATAGAGATATTAAAAAAAATAGATGTGATTTTAAATAATACTACTATTGAGAATGTAGATTATACTAAATTCATAGGAATAAAAATCGATAAATATTGTAACTGGAAATCGCATATTGATTTACTTTGCAATAAAATCGATAGGTTTGTATATGTATTGAGAAGAATTAGAGAAGTGTTAGGATTAAAGGCATCTCTGTTAGCTTATCATGGGTATGTTTCTTCCGTTTTATGGTATTCCTATTTGGGGGGATTCTGTAGAATTAACTAGACTCTTTAGAGTTCAGAAGAAGTGTATACGTGCTATATATAGTGACAATCAATTACATTCATACAAGCCACTTTTTAAGTCACTTCAAATATTGCCTTTACCTTGCTTCTATATATTGGCTGTGTGTGTATTTGTAAAAAAAACATCATTATTTGTTTCATACAAATGCTCATGTCCTAGATTTGTCTCATTTTAGAAATAGTGAGAAACTACATGTGCCTAACCAAAAACTCAACATTTACAAAAATAACGTGTATTGCATGTCCATTCGTATATACAACCAAATTCCTGATAATCTTCAATCACTTCCATTAAACAGATTTCGAAAAAAGTTATTTAACTTAATTTTAGAGAAAAATTATTATAGTGTCAAAGATGTTCTTGCATATAAAAATAAATAATACAGTATTTCTAATATGATTAATTTAATTGCAGAATGTTGGGTACGCAGGAGTTTGTTTCGCCATTTCTTCTCCTATCTGGCTAAGCTTGGAAACGGTGGTAGTTTACGGTAGATAGGGATAAATTAATTTACATTCTAAAAGTTGTGTGTATTAATAAATAATCATGTAATCTCAAAACAAACAAAAAACAGTGTGTAAATAGTAAATCGTGAATAAATAATTAAAAACCTGTTAAAATATTTGCACACCACAAGTTGGTAGAATATGTAGGAACGCTTAAATAATTTTGTAACATCTTTGTAACACTCATATTCCGCAAATAAATATTGTTTCTTTCTTTCTTTTCTTTCGGAATAAGAAAGATGATAGGATCTTGGACAAACCTAAAAAAACCTACGCGAATAGCGTTTTAACGCAAACTTAGCCATAACCAATTACGGAAAAAAGTACGTTACTTCTCTGCAAGGAACGTGCTAAGATATACCACGTTCCTTGCAGAGAAGGTAAAGAGTATAGAGTGCCAAGTGTCACGAACTTTAAAGAAATGCCTAGCTTCAGCCACATTCACTAATCTCTTCACATAAACATGTGCACATGGGCGTGAAGATACTAACTAAACATGTCGGTTTTGGAGACTTTTGACACTACCACACGAGCAATTTGGTCGTGAAATGTTAACCTAACTATCCATCATCCACATCCTACCCGAGTACCTACTTCCATCCACATTGTATTGTACATTTGATTTGTTTATGTTTTACCATCATTTTTTTCCATTTGGCCTAACCGAATTAGCATGACCTTTCTTATTTTTGCAATAACACTTTCACTCTATCCAACTTTTTCTCTGACCTCAGTCGCATACTGGTATATTCTTCGTGTTGGTCCAGGCTCCTTTGCAGATAGACTATCTGCCTATCTGCCAGGCAGCTCGTAAAAGTCGAGCATAGGCTTACCGTCACTAGCCCCGTGACATCTGACTATGTGGTAAAGTTTCGCAGCGACTTGTCCGAATTGGTACCACCACCTTCCCTTTTCTTTCCGCTATAGCTTCAATGCTTGCCGTTGACGAATTTCGGTTCGAAGGATAAGGCGTCTGGCAAACTTACTTTTACTTGACGCCTAACGGCCTAAGGTGGGCACGCACCATTACCACCTTTGGTATCTCTAGGCGGCGTGAATTTCTTACCATCAAGAAGTCCGTCTGCTTTTTTGCCTTTCAATATCTTAAACAAAACTTCGACAGTACCTTACGTACAACCCTATCGAAAGCTTTCTTTAGATCCACAAAACCACAGAAAACCCAGCCTACAATCAGATGCTTTTTTACGATGTTGCGGAGCGAAAGCACCTGAACCATACGTGTCCTATTTTAAGCCAGAAACCGCCACGTTCCTCCTCATCATTCCTTCAGATACTCATTATTAATAATTAAAAATAGTTTATCACGAGTTAAAATATAAAGTTATTTTTTTTCTCTAAGGATACTTATTTACGATGTTGCCGAGCAGAATCACCTGAGCCATACGTATCCTATTTTGAACAAAAACTGCACTGAGCGTCATACATCATTCCGTCGGACACTTAAAGTTTTATCAAATTCCTGAACACTCAAAGTTTCATGTAAAAAAAGAGTACCAAACATCCATCTATTTCTACAAACTTTCGCATTTATATAATTAGTAAGATGAAATTGCACCTAAAATTGCTGGCTTTTGAATCCTATTATATCAAAAACAAACCTGAACAAGAAGTCCGAGATCTTTTTCAAATTTTGTTTATAGTGCTTTTTTATGAAGATCTTATTGTTTTTATTAGTTTATTATAGGCTATTGGGGCAAATATAGCTATTGAATTAAACTTCTGCAAAGTTTATTTAAAATTACCAACTTCTGCATCGTTAGTTAGATCTAAGTATTTATTTTACGTTATGCTTGCAGGTCTCACAGGCACTGTATATTGTCTTGGAGGATCGCCCGACTTAATTCAAACTGCACTAGCAATCAATTTATCAGAATTCAAAACGGATACTGAAATTCAAGTAGCTGTAATTAAACATATGCTTTCACTCATGGTAGGTAATGACACCAAATTGGACGCTGTTTTGCAAAAAATGAACACTTGGGAAGCCAGAGTTGATTCATGTGCGCAAACTGTATTGGGACGGTTGCCTTATTCGACGCAATTCGCTAAATTGTTGATTCAAGCAGCATATTGGAGAATTTTGCAAGTGCGTCAACATCGTCCACAATCCCGTAGTCTTCGGTCTTTACTGGTATCCCTTACCCCAAAGTATTCCTTTGCCACTGAAGAATTTTCAAAATTTAATCAATTTTCACAACATCCTGTGGTTTCGTATCAATTGAAATCACCTCTTGCTTTCGCTGCTCAAGATATTCAGTGCGCTTCGTTTATAAATCGTCATCTTGATAGTGATTTGATAGACATTTATACTAAACGAAAATTCTGTGAGATCAACCTTCCAAATAGTGATAGTACATGAACTGGAATGTAAATGACACGAAGTAATCTAACGTCTGTAATAAAATTTAGAAAAATAAATTGTTGTTTACTTCCAACTTGTTGTTGTTTACTACCAAATTCCTATTCCTGCGGTCATAATGACATTATCACATTTTGGTCAGTAGGTATCTACTGTCCCTGGCCACAGGACAGCGACGTACCTACAACATGTATGTTGACTAAAAGCTGCCGTTATCTGTTATCATTACCGGTTTCAAAAACTGGTTTTGAAAATACCGGTTAATAAAGGTTTTAAACCACAATCGGCAATGGGTTTCGTTCCGAGCGCAACCACAATGTGAGTCTTATCGAAAATCTTTATTAACCGGTTTTATTCATACCTACTTGCCGCCGCTACTTTTTCCAGTTGTTTTATTTATTATAATCAGAGTTCAGGATCGGAACATAACATTGTTATTATGGTTGGCGTAGTTGCGGTCATCTTGTTATATGTGTGTTTTGGATAATTGAAACATATTCATACCTCAAATTCATAGTCCAATCAGTTTCTGTATTTTAGTTTTCCAGTAATAAAAAAAATGAGAAAAGTCCATAGAAACTCTGAAGTTTTTTTTAATATTACAATCTGTACAATATCACATCATTATAAGTATTATGTATTCTATGATTTTTAAATTATTTTTTATTTGGGTTATCCCTGAATTATAGCATTCATTTTCAACGTTTTTAAGTTTTCTATACTTGTAAGTGTTATTATTAAAAATACCAAAACACCAAAAACGCAGGACCCCGAAGACATTGATTTTATAAGTTTTAACTTAGGGTTGCCAAACATTGTGTAAATCAGTTTACTTCAAAAAATGGTCTGTTTAAAAGGAAAGTTAGGAAATTATTTTTTAATAATATCACATTTATGTTAGGCACAGCAATCAGTAATAATAAAATGAAAAAAAAACCACTGTGAGATATGAATTCATTTTTTTCTTTTGGGGTTTTCTATTGAAGTATAGAAATTATAATTTAACTATAATAAATAATATTTAACTAGTAAATGCGAACGAAGTCGGATGCTTTGTTGAAATATTAATCTTAAGCACAACAATTAATACTACGAAAAAAAATACAAGACTTCTGAAATAAAAACTTTTAATGTGTAATTTCTAAGTTTCAGTGATTTCATAAATATGTTGACCGCCTCGTATTTGACCGCCTCGTAATTGACCACCTCGTTGGTCGAGTGGCTACATCGATAAAACACGAGGCTCGGGTTCGATTCCCGACGGGGAGCAGGCATTTGTGTGATAAACATTTAGATGTCTGGATTTCCGGATCTGGGTGTTTATTAAATTTATACTGGTTTATATTTAAGTATTTCTATGTATTAGAATCGTTGACTAACACCCATAACACATGCACGTAATTTGCTTACTTTTGAGGTTAGATTAAATTTGTGTGACCTATCTAAGGATATTTATTATTATTATTTTCTGGTAAGGCCTACAAAGTAGCAGTATCCTGTGATATATTTACGTTAAACACAGAATTGAGTGCAACTAAAAAAGAAATCAACGTGAAAAGTGTGCTTTTTCGTCTGAGAAATTTTGAATTTAATTTTTCTGTGATTTCATAGATAGTGCGACTTGACTTACAGGCATATATGGGGCACACTAAAAGATTTGCACTTCTAGCTGATCAGAACTATTTGAATTTCGAATGTTATATTTTTAAAATGTTGCAACCTTCGTCGTAATAAAAAAAAACAATTGGTGGGAAATAACTTGTCAACTGTTTTTCATCTCACATCAAGTAAGTATCTTAACTACATTCGCAACGAAAATGGAAATAAGTCGAAAAGATTTTAGAGTGATGATTTTAAAAGTTCTCTTTCTCCGCAAGACTGTGCCGCTCGTCTTCAAAATGCTTTTGGGAGAGAAGCACCTTGTTTGAGCACCGTGAGGGGATGGTATGCTGAATTTGAGAGAGATCGAGTTTCTTTACATGACGAATTTCGTAAAGATGGATTTATTGTTTTGAACCCGAAAAAAAAACAGCTATCTTGTGAATGGATGTTAGAAAATGAGACCAAGCCAACAAAAGTAAGACAGGTGAGAAACGTTGGTAAAAAAATGATCGCGTTTTTTTTCTCAGCTACGGGTCCCATCTGTACAATTCCACTTGAAGATCAAAATAGTGCGGAGTGGTATTCTACCATTTGTTTACCCAGGGTGTTAGAAAAAGTTCGCGAAAGACGACCCAGAAGCCGCATTCTCCTACACCATGATAACGCTTCTTCACACACAGCCAACAAAACAAAGTCATTTTTAGCTTCCGAAAAAGTACATCTCGTCACTCATTCTGCACATAGCCCCGACCTAGCACCCTGTGATTTCTGTATTTTCCCCAAAATCAAAGATTTGATGAGAGGTTTTACTTTTACCAACTCCGAAGAGGCAGTGACAGCGTTCAATCAGCATGATTGAATGAAAACATGTCTTCAGATCTGTGGTCCTCCTGTTTTAAGAAATGGTTCGATCGCATGTGAAAATGTTTAAAATGTGAAGGAGAATATTTAAAAAAGCAATTAACATAATATTTTGGTCATAAATCTTGTTTTTTAAGTTACACAAAACTTATAGTGTGACCTACGGAGATGATGCCTATAAAGTCGCATTCACCTTTGGTATATCTATCTTGGGAACAAAATAAAGTACAAACAATGTTTATGACGAAGATACAGAACTTCTGTCATTCAAATTTTATGTCATTTCGGGTTGTCATTAAGAATGTCTTGTAAACGCACGTAAATCCGCAATATTTACTAAACATATTTGTGTTCAGGTAAACAATGAGTGCTTTTATAAAAACATCGCAGTAAAATGATACGAGATTTCAGAGATATTATTTAATTTTAGCAATTCGGTATTTTGGTAATATCATAAATATTTACTTGCAAACGCAAACTCGCAAGAGTCCAACCAGGAAAAATCACTGTAAAAAGATACAAGAATTAGACAACAATTTATTGTTAATTTAAAATAATGTAATTTCGGGTTTCATGTGATAATATAAATAAGTTTTATTTATTTAAAATTTATACACTTTACTTAATCCTACATGGCATTCTCTACCAGTCAGCCTATGTAACTTTGTTTGAAAAAATAATTAAGTGGGGTGCATTGAAAAAAGGTTTTATAACTTAAACACCTATAAGTCGAGTTTTTAAATGTTTATGTTTAGATTAACAATGAACACAACTAGGAAAAATAGTAGAAAATGCAGGACTTCTGAGATAAAAATTAGTTTTTTGGTCATTTTGGGTTTGCTTTTTATTTTTTTTGTAAAAACTAATGAAGTCGTAATTATCGTTACTATATGTTAGGCAAAGCAACAAATGCAATTCTTTGTATCAAAAACTAAATTACTGTTTTTCCTATTTTCACTGCAATTTATCTGATTTTCTCTTTTTCTCTTTGACGCGGGACTTGTAAAATAATGGTTCATTGTCATTTCGGGTTTTCTATGATTTCATTAATAATTTTAATCTCGTAAATTAATATGAGGCACTTGCACTCAATGATGTATTGAGTGCAAAAATACAATTTTATTATTACCTATGATTTCTGGTTTTCCGGAAAATAACTTTTAAAATTTCATTGTTTCTAACAGCCCTATTTCCTTAGAAATCTTTAAAAGCTTGAAATGAAGATGAAAAAATGCAATAACTTCGACGTCCTCAACATATTATTTTACAATTTTAAACATTTGAAATACCTTTACAAATTTCAATTTTCTAGTCAAACGCTACAAATTTATGGCTGATTTATAATTATTTTTTTTATTATTTTGATGTTTTTTTCTTCGTTTGCTTGGGAATCTATTAAGTTTTCTTTTTATGAGTTATGAGTTCAAGCAATAAATATTAATTTTATTTCGTAGCTAAGTTTAATTTGTTGTAGGAAATACAGGCAAAAATTTGTTTTGTGTAGTTTATTAACCTAACGTAATTTTAGTAGTAGTTTTTCAATGAAGTTTTTTTAGCTGTTAGCTTTAGCTTTTTAGCTATTAGCTGTTAGCTGTTAGTAGTTATAAGTATAAAATTCAAAAAATCTCAAAAACTGTCACTATAACTTCAAATAAAAAAATAAGTAACGAAATCCTACGACTTTTATAATTTTGTCTAACATGTTGCTTAGAGGGATATGTACATAGAAAAATAATATTTTTTTAAGTAAATAAAACGATACATAAGCTCTATTCCACATTTACATACATTACGGACAAAACACATAATAATACCTACATAGAAAGCTAAATAAATAGATAATAGCTTATAAATTGAAACAGATGCTTTACTATTTAGCTGAACTCAAAGTACAAAATATTTTATTAAAAGTAATAAAGTTACAAAAATGATTGATTAGAACCGAACATCAAAAAAGCGTGGGTTGCTTGCTAAAAAGATTAAAATGAGTCAACCTTAAAAGATAAGCTATATACGATCGCTGACAAAAAGAATTTTGTACTACATTATTTTGTGTAACTTTAACTAATTGTTAACGCAGCCGATACCGACGAAATAGAAGCGATGTAAACCTCACTCATCTGTGCTTGCAAAATAGTAGGTAGCTTTTGTTCGTAAACAAAAAACTAAAAGAGCAACATCAAAACCGGTAAAAACCGGTATTTAGAGCTAAAACCTCTTTCATTAAGGTTTTTACTAATACCGGTTTTTTTAAGGTTACGGTAACCTAAAACCTAAACAATGCGCTCTCTATGTACTTGCGATGATTTAGGTTTTCAAATAAACCGGTTAACAAGCCCTGGTAGGAGGTAGACGAAAGGTTCTATTTTTAGCCTTTCTTAAAAATCGACAGAGTGTCTGCTACGAACCTCATTAGGGTGTAGATTAATCTAAACGGAAGAAAGCGTACATGTGTGACGAAGTTAGAATAAATAGACAATAAGTAGGTATATCAAAAACTTAAAAAAGAAAACACATAATATCAGTATTCCTGCAAATGCAAACTGGCAACTATGTACGTGTGTCAGGCAATTCACTAAAGAGAATAGTAAAACAATATCACTAATATGAATATAGGTGCAAAGTTTTGTACGACAACGAATAGAGGCGCATTCGTGACGATTTTAAAGTAGAGTGGCTACTCTTTATTTTGCACGACCCTTTGGTATTTTGTCACAAAAATTTACTGCTGCGATGCAACCCGACCCATAGAAATAGGAATATAAAAAGAAGGGCAACAATATTCTGTACCAAATTTAGTTGTATAAGTACCGTTGGAATTGATATATAACTTAACAACATCTCTTTGTCTCTTTTTAACAAATGTTGATATTATGTAGGCGGAAAAAGATAACCACCTTTTTGTCTATGCTCATTTTGGCGTCGATTTAAAGTGAAGCTATGACAGTTCTCATGATTGCAAAGAACGCCAAATTTAGGGTTCAACTTTTTAGTGATATACTATTACAATTGTCGATATTTTATATTACGTTCCCAGAAAAAAATATTTTGACATTATTTGAATGTATACTATTGCCATTAAAAATATCAATCACAGTCTAGCGTAATAAGAATTCTTTCAAATGCTTACTTTAAAGTAAAGAAAGTGGTTTTAATGCAATCTGATGTTTTTTTTTTTGTAATGATAATGAATCAGGAAATAAATATAATAAACATATTTGCACACCACAATGTAGAAAATATGCTTGTGAAAAGTAAATATATATATTGTTCTTTCGTTTCATTACATTTCCCTATTTATAAGCCAATTAAGTAGCACTAAGTAAGTAAGTTGATAGTTGCAATTTCATTCGGTAGGTAAATAATAATCTATTTACTTAAACTTAACTTTCAATCATATCAATCAATATCGATACTTTACTTTTTCTGGACAGCCCTATAATGTCAGAATGGCAGCCATATTTACTAGCCAATGGCAAGCTTTTCTCGTAGGTATTTCATGTCCATCTACTTAGAGGTCAATGAACCCGACCTGAAACTAAACTGACAAAGTGTGCGCTATTCTGAAATCTTATAGAATCCTCTATAAGATTTCAGAATAGCGCAGACTTTTTTTACGTAGCATTAGAATAGTATCGGGTTGACATTGTATATATCGGGATAACATAAATATTATTTAACTCCCATGAATCAATTAGCAAATATAATGGCTTGTTTAGAGAGGTAAAATGAAAAAGTTAAATAGGAACGTGCCCAAAGGTGAATAGCATACACACATACATACCATCAACTCAGTTGTTTGAGTATTGTAATATTAAATCTAGTGATATCTAAAATACTGAAAGTTAATGGTAAGTTTATCACTTTGTAAAATTAACTTTCAAGTAACATGAAAATAAACATTAAGCTTGTATACTAAATGGTATATACACAGCGGATTCATGAAATAAAGTACACATTATCATTTCGAATATAAAAAACACTTTCATCACAGTTAGATCGGTGCAGACGCATACCAGTTAATGCAACCGATACTTATTATATATCACTAGTGACATTATGCGGTAATACGCTAACAATTTCTTATAATGATAAAAATAATAATAACTTTACTATACTAACTAACTTTATAGTACTATACTAACAACATTTATTAACAACATTTCTGTTTATCACTGTCTATGGGTTATGTCATGAATTGTGTACAATAGAGAATGAAATAAATTAATTATCACTAACCATACATAAAAATAAGTACTATCATAATTTATCAGCTAACCCTTGTCTAACTAAATTGAAAAATAGAAACAAAGACAATCGAAGATGTAGGTGCACGATTTGATAGCTATAAAATACTTAAAAATACATTTTATCAAAATTAAAAAATTGTACACATGAATGTATTAAAAATATATCAGTATTTAAATAAGCATACAAAAATACAAAAAATATACACAAAACTAATTTATGCGCGCAAAAACTTCAAAAACCGACTCCAAATGCATCACATACATTATTGTCTTTTCGTAAGGCTGGTCATGACTCCGAGATGATTCTAATTAATTTTTTTTAGGATCCATCTTGTGCTTCTTACGTTTCATATACCTGCACGGCATTAAAACTTATGCATCTTTTTTATTAAAAACGCATGCAGTAATAGTAACAAAAAATGCATTACGCATTAACAGATGGATTAACAGCTTTAGTAATTCTGTTTTGTTATGTTACTTATTGTCAGAAGAAGTTTCACGTAAAAAATATTAATAGAACAGGCCGGAGTTTGCCAGCTTAGCTAGTTATCAAATGTACCACACAAGCCACTTGCCATTGACTAAATTTTTGGAAGAAAATCAGAATCAAAGACTTTCGAAAAAATTAACTTCATATTGGCCAAATAATCGCGTAACAGACATACAAAATACAACATGTATTTACTATTTAGTCTCTCCACTCATTCTCTCCTCCTCTTTCAACATTTTGAAGTCGATTAAAAAGCCAAACACTGATTATCCGGTATTTTTAAAAAAAGTTTTACCGATATTTTTGTACAGCACTTGTCTTTTGAAGCAGTTGGTCTTTTTTTATGATATTGGAAGGCAAAATTCCTGATGGAAAGAAATTCACGCCAACCTAAGACCGGGATGTTAGGCCTCGAGCAAAAGTAAGTTTACCGGCTACCTTCCCCTCCCAACCGGAACACGTCATGACGTTATGGCGGCAGGAATGGGTAAGGCGGTGGTACCAATCCGGATGAGTCATACATTTATACATTTATATCTAGTCATACATTTTTAAAAATTAACGAAATGAGCCACACTTTAATGATTTATTTAATTAATATAAAATAAATGTTTCTAAAATAATTTCCTCAATCAAATTGATTTCGTTCAAAATATTCTATTAGTTGTATAGTAATAATAAAATAACTGCAGGCGAATTTAAAAATTATAAACATCAAACTGGCAGAATGCGGAACAAAGTGTACCTAAATGGGTACAACTCAAAGAATTTAATACCACATTGTAGTTTAACTGCTAAGGATTTGTCTGAAAACAATAAGATTGTCGTCAATAAAAAGGAAAAAAAATTTAAGCGCCATTAAAAATGGTATATCATGTTCTGCAGCAGAGCTACCTTGATAAACACTGATCTAATATTTAATCAATCATAGAGACACAATTTTGTGTTGAAGATATCGACTTAATAATCGATTTAAAGATAATTGATGTCTCTGGATGCGGCCGTTCTGAAATCTGAATCTGAAAATACTGTACCTGCATTGAATATAAAATAAATCATGTTAGTTAAAAACAAATCATGACATTTTGCTTATATAAAATAACAAGGCGTTTGTAGTAGTTTTATGTAAGCGTATACAGTTGAGTTAATTGAAACTACTATTTAGTCCTTTATGTTTTCACTCAGTTTTTAAGTTTCATATTTAATCTTTTATTTTTTTGTATTTAGTGCACAGTAAAGAGTTATTTTATTTAATATTTTTTCGACATGAATACTACGTGATGCATCTGGATCTTTTACCATTTCAGAGTACAAGTTTCAGGTGAGTGAATGAGTGTAAAAAATAAATGAAAATATATCGTCATTATATTTGCTGGCACTACCAATATAAGCAAATGTAATAGTGACATATTACAAAAATCTGTTTAAGGAGAAACTGAGCTTATACTTAATTCGATTTTTTGTTTTAAGGTTAGCTATTTTTTTATCAGCACGGTTTTTTTTATGTTGCGCCAAATTATTAAATCGCATTTTGGTTTCCATACCAATTTGAAGAATTAAGTACACATAAAAATAAATTTTCAATTAATGTCGAAAATCGATACTCATCACACAAATGCCTACCCCATCAGTCGTCTAGCACCATGTTGTGTATTATTAAAGTAGTCAGGGTAATATTATAAATTATTAATAATATTATAATCCACACTAATATTATAAATGCGAAAGTAACTGTGTCTTTCTGTCTGTCTGTCTGTCTGTTACCTTTTCACGCCTAAGCCACCCAATCGATTTTGCTGAAGTTTGGTATGTAGATAGTTTGCATTCATGAGAAGGACACAGGCATATTATTTTTTGGAAATTCGACCAATAAAATGGTTAAAAGGGGTGGCAAAGTTTATATGAGAAAAATATTTTTATTGCACATTTTTGCATGAAACTTTGAATTAATGATTTTTAGTACAAACGATGAAACACGTATTTCAGGGTTTTTCGAAATTCACCCCCATTGGGGGTTAAAGGGGGTGGCTAAGTTTGTATGGGAAATTTAATTCTATTGAAATATTTTGCGTGACATAGAAATAATGCTCTGCAATACAAAGTATGAGATACATATCTAAGCGTTTTTTTAAATCAACCCCTATGAGGGTTAACGGGGGTGGCACAATTTGCATAGGAAAAATATTTAATAGTATTTTTTACCATAAGTCCATAACAATGAACCACGTACATCAGTTTATCGTTAACGAAAAAGACATAAAGAAATTATGATACACATAGTAGCAAAATTAGTTAAAAATCCCTACTTCCCTACTATATTATATTATAAATGCGAAAGTAACTCTGTCTGTATGTCTGTTACACTTTCACGCCTAAACCAGTGAACCGATTTTTATGAAATTTGGTACAGGGACAGAATAGACCCTGATAAACAACATAAGCTACTTTTTATTGCAAAAAATAGGGGAGAATGGGAACAAAGAGGAATGTTCATACGGAAATTCGTCATTTTTAAAGCTGTAACAGTGAAACTTTGTATTTAGACACTTTATATTTAGACACTTTATGATAAACGAAAGAACATATGTTACTTTTTATCGCAAAAAATGGGGGAGAAGGGGTAAAAAGAGGGAATGACTGTTCATGTGTAAATTCGTCATTATTAAAGCTGTAACAGTGAAACTTTGTATTTAGACACTTTATTAGGAATGAAAGAACATAGGCTACTTTTTATGGCAAAAATTGGCGGAGGAAATTAGGGTAAAAATAGGTGATGAATGTTCATATGGAAAATCGTCATTTTTGAAAATATAACAGTGAAAATTTGTATTTAGACACTTAATGAGGAACGAAAGAACATAGGCTACTTTTTATAGCGATAATTTAATCAAAAGTATTTTAACTTATCAACCTTATTATAATTATAAAAGAATGTAAACATGGAAACGTGCAAAACCATGCCACCGCTAAATGTGTTTAGTACAGACAAATTAATTTTCCAGATTTTTCTCTTAATAAAATAAACCGAAACTCGTCTTTTATGACTAAGTTCGTATGAAAGCAGTCTATATTTTTTTGTAAGAGCTCGGAACCAAAATCTATACTATCTATACTAATATTTAAAAGCTGAAGAGTTTGATTGTTTGTTTGCTTGAACTTTCAGTGTTAGAAAGTCCATTTATTGAAGAAGGCTATAGGCTATATATCATCACGCTAAGATCAATAGAAACGGAGCACCAATGAGAAATGTTTTAAAATCGGGGGATTTTTTCCTATTGCGAGCGTACGCTGCGTTAACGGTGAAAGTTTCGTAAAAATCATGTATGAAAGAATTATTCCCCTTTAAAAGTCCTAAAAAAGTCCACGACAGCACATTTCTATCTTTTAAGGTTTTTTTATGCTAACCAAATTTGTTTCAAAATAATGCATTATTTGCGAAGGTTATTTTATAAAAACGATGTTGATCCTCATCTAAAAAAATACGTCATTCATCACAAGTATTTAATTTAAAACAAAATTGTATTTCACATCACTCGATTTGAATGAATTTCTTAGGAGATATCGTTTTAAAATAACGCTACCAAATAGAATATAATCACTACATTAACACTATAGTTTAAAGACCGCGCGACACAGACGCGTGGTATGCGCATGGTTGACTCCTAATGGAAAGGTATTTATTCTTTCCATAACATCATCGTGTAATACTTTTTAGGTGATATTTAAATAAAATAGATTAAAGTTTGAAGAAGGACGTAGGCCGTTTTTCAACTTAAAATTTCAACGGGTAGCGTTGGAGAGTTAAATATCAAATAAATAGACTACGCAGGCGAAGTCGCGGGTAGCAGCTAGTTTCTTATAATTATCAGATCTTCCGCTATTTGTAAGGTTTTCTTTAATTATATTATTCCATGTTTTAGTTAAAGGAACCTGAACTCAATTATTTTGAAATGTAACTAATAAAGTGTTATTAATTACAATTACCTTGACATACAGCTAGTTGCGTCGCAAAACGTGTCTTAATTTTTTTAATTTCACTGGATATTAATTCGGAAATAATTGCTGGTATTAAATATATTCAAGATAAATACAAAGTTGATCAACATATTGATTACTCCTAGAACATGAACTATCTAGAAACAAAATATCCTACCATTAATTTTTGTGCTTTTAAAGCTAATGAAAATGGTGATGATTCTGTTGTGCACAAACTAAACTTATTTTACATGCATCCTATCTTTTTCAAAAGAAACTAAAACAAAAGAGTTGAAACATCTCAGACATTTTAGATTAGTCTGGATATGTCAAAATGTTACGTTTTTCATCGAACTGTTTAAAAAGCAGATGAAACGACATGAGGTATGCCGTGTATAGACTAATTTAATAGCACTAAAATGTTTTTTTTATCTATAAAAAGAAGATAGCGAGAACTTGTAAATTAGTTTAATGAGCGCGCAACAAAATTAAAACGGCTGTATGTTACTCTTAAAATGACAAAGTTGTACTACATCTACATCTAGAGCAGCCTTTCCCAAAGTGGGCGATAACGCCCCCTTGAGGGCGCTGGAAGCCTAGAGGGGGGCGGTATAAATCTTGAAAAAAATGTTTTTTTTTAAACTAGGCGCAACAAATATGTTATTGAGGTTATTGACAAGAAAAAAACGAGGGGGGGGCGCTACAAAACAACTGATTTTCAAAGTGGGCGTGACATGAAATAAGTTTGGGAACCTCTGATCTAGAGACAAGTTGGTCGGTCTTTTTTTTGTAATAATTGAATTTCGCTTTTTTATTGAATGGAATTTGTCATTTTTGGTTGCATTTTGTACAATTTTATTCAGCTAATGTGCAGAAATGAAATAATCATGAAGAAACTAATGTATGGTGGATTTCCTCGCTGACGCCAAATTTCACTGAGCCTGAGTAATGAGGCCACCGCTTTACTCAAGGTCCTTGACGCAAATGTCAACTGGACTTATGGCAAATTTTAACACTAGTGCTAAAAACTAAAAAAAAAAGGAAGTTGTACATACATTAAAAGCAACACTATATTTATATATGTGACATTTAACCAATATATAGTCGAGAAAATTAAGTTGGTCAAAATCTGAAACATCAGAGTAATATAATAACACTGCTTATCAAAGCTAATCGTAAAAAAATGTGGTGCAACTATTGCCGACCCCATTGAGCTCGTAAAAGCATAATAGGCATACCATCAACAGGCACCATAGCATCCGTAGAGTAATTTTTGAATATCGATTCATACAACATTGGAAATTAGTATCGGTAAGTAATTTTAGGTATTTTTTTAATAAAATGCTGGCGAATTAATAACATTTTGTTAATAATAAACAGCAAAATATTTTACCTAAAATGACATACCTATTATCCGATCCCAATATCTACTTTGCATCACATCGAGCTTCAAGAGATAAGGTGGTAGACTTTAACCCTACTGACGTTACCGTTACGTTAACCCTATCGATAAGGTGGTAGTGATCTACTCCTGCCGCCATATGGTCCGCACTTGCCATTGACGTGTTCCGTTTCAGAGGGTAAGGTAGCCGGTAAACTCATTTTTGCTCAAGGCTTAAAATCCCGGTCACAGGTTGGCAAAGCACTATTACCACCTTCGATGTCTCTAGGCGGCGTGAGTTTCTTACCATCGAGAAATCCGTCTGCTTGTCTGCCTTCCAATTTCGTGAGAAAATAGATTTATAACATACCATGTTTTAATATTTGAAAATGTGATTTGGGTTAACCCTAACTACCATTAACTACCACTGTTTCTAAACCTAGCCAGCTAGGAGAAGAAACCAACTTCCCGGCAACCAGAATGAACCCTATCTACCTTGAACTGACACCGTTTCCAAACCTAGCCGATTAAGAGAAGAAACGGTGAAAACAAACTGTTCGGCAAAAGAGATGTATTGATTTACTACTAGTGGTCGCCCGATGGTAGAAATTCGACCATTTTTTTTCATATATTTTTTTATTTATTTTTTGATAATAAAACCATCTTCAATTATCAAGACCAACTACTTTGTTTACAAACTTTATGTATAAAGTTTGTGCGCCATATCTGATCTTTAATCGTTATTATCAATTTATTTTTTGTGTGGCTCAAATTCATGGTAGTATGTGTAACGTTTTATTTTTAGCATAACATTTTTTAGTTCTGTTACTCTTCTGTAATCGCCCCCCATCAGTTTTTGGAAAAATATTTAGTGTTCAGACACTCAATTTTTACTGTCTTATTATTGAATAATAAAAATGATGAAATTATATTCTTCTTGGAACCAACACCAAGCATTTGGAATCCCAAAAATGAAGATCACAGTGATAAAAAAGGAGCCAACGCATAGCATGGTTAAAGTAAAACGTGTGAGTCTAGCATAAGCTAATATTGTTTCAACTTGCCGCATGCAAGACAAAAGTTCCTTATATCAAATTTCCTTAAGGATAAAAATCATATAGTAAATAGTACAAATAAGTACAATATTGTATGAAATAATGTAACAAACTAAATGAAATTAAATAAATATCACGTTCTTTAAACATAATACCTATTTTGGTATAAATCTGAAAGTTTAGAATATTTCAATAATAGCAAATATTATATGATTTAAAGGTTTGACACTAAAATAAAAAAAGCATTAAAATAAAAAAAATATATAGAAACCAACAAACATTTTATTAAAATTTACAAACAAATCAAGGCGAAACTAAAACGAATAACAACGAGAATATTATAAACTAACAATACATACAACACAATCTGCCTAAACCTAAACTTTTTACGCTCTTAATCTATGTAAGTCAAAATGTTACAATTTTAATATAAGATACTTATATTTATTATACTTTTACAATAAGCCGAGACCTGAGTACTGTGAGGTTACAAACGCGTCAATTCCAAGTCGGGAGATATCGATATAGCACGGAAAAGATCGAATCTGGTAGTAACATTTTGTTGAAATCGTCACAATCTCTTTTTGTTTTCAAGCAAACCAAAAAGAGCGAAGTCCCTTCAATATTTTTCGTTTGCTTGATCTGCATCTGGCATTTTATGTCACACAGGTCTAGACTTATGCAAACGTATTATAGAATGGCGATTAAAAACAAAATATTAATAATACAATAAAGACAAGACTAGGAACCACGAAAACCCTATCATTAGAAGAAAAGTTTCTATTACGTTGTAGTAGATACTTATTTTGTAATGTGGGAATAACGGTGAAGTCTGGTTTCAAATTCCATCTTGCTAAAGGCCGACACCCGATCATGTTACTCATGATTTATTTTATATCTATTATAAGGTTCAAGTTTAAACAATTTCGTATATTATTGAAGTGTAAGGACAGAAACTTGATGACGACAAAAATTAAAACTCTTATATCGTCTTTCATATATACTGATGTTATGGATATGGATATGGATATGGATAAGTTATGGATCGCCTTTATAGTCTAAATCCATTTTGCATATACTTGTGCAAAACTATAGCTGGTCGGAGTGACAAAACCATATTTTGGTAAAATTTTACTTCGACGTTTGAGACTTAGGGCCACTTGCACATTCCCGGGTTACATTTGATATTGAGTTAAACTGTCAAATATAGGGTGAGATGTCAAATATAGTTAGAGGCTAACTCAGTGTTAAATACTTAATCCAGTATTTACAAGTAGTTACAAGTGGCCTTTACCACATTACATTTTAAAAACTTATGATAAAACTTTTTTTAAAACATAGAGGATTAATGTACGATTAGCCTTTGCCGAATTGAATGTGATCAACTAAAAAAAATATGTTAGCATAAACAACAATTCTCAGGGATCAAATATTATGCTTGCTGTTTAGTTAAAATATTTATCTCTTTCACAAATCCAATCAAGCCCCAAATTAGGTAAACTAAGTATGTGCTTGCTGAATGGGTACTAATCAAAAATAATAGCACAGTATAAATAATTAAATTGATAATGGCATAAATATTTATAATAAAAAGTCAAACATTCATTGTCTAAACTAATAAAAAAAATAATTATGAAGAGATTTAATTGCGGCACATCAGAAAATACTAATAAATACTTGTAACTGTCAGATATCTGTATCAATGATCTGTGTCATTCCAGACAGTACACAGTACAGTTAAAAGTATTTTTAAAGTTAAAGTCTAAATTCACCCAAAATATGCCCTGGATTATGAAGAGATTCAATTACAGCATATCAGAAAATATCAACAAGTACTGTAATAAAGTAGTAGGTTAAGGGAGAAAAAAAAGGTATTTTTAAGCATTATTATTGTTCATGTAAAAAACTTGCTATAGGTTCCCCCGCAAACATTAAAGACAATTAAATACGTATAATTAACATTCTTAAAAAATATTACAAGGCAATGAATCTCAAAATGCAAAACTAAAAACTAAATAGAAGGCTCAACATCAAACTTAGTGAAAATAGTGCAAACGGTAGATCCTCTATGCAAAATCAAGAAGAAAAAAAAATGCTGTATCATAGTGGAAATTACACATTAGTGTTTGGATATATTAAATTAGTAGACTTTGAATCATAATCTTCTTATTGAAAACAATAATTAAAACGTAATGATTAAAGGAGACAAGATTAAACAAATTTTTGATAATATTGGAAATCCTTTGAATTTGTACCAAAAAAAATTTAATTCAGTCATGTTACTATAAATATAGTACTTAATTTATTAAATCAATTTCAAGTGTTGACAATATGCAAATACTGAATGTAATAATGTAAGATATGACTAGTACACTTTTAAAAACACAATGTTTTATGAAAGGTAGTCAAGATTTAGAAACACAGACAAATATCAATATTTTTAACTATACCTAGATCAATATATCTGAAAGCATTAGTTATTTCCTTAATATTTTTTGACTGTTTATCATTATTACAAGTTTCTATTACTTTTATTTAACGTAATACGACACGGAGCTTTTTTCTTTACAAAATTATTCTACTGGATTTTAATTCAGTTTATTTGCGAAAGTTTTCAATAAATTTATTCAGTTGTAGTGTATGCGATAAATAACGCAGATATATGACCCCTTAAAACAATTTATATTATCGTAAGCTTATCTTTACTTTTTACTAAAGAAAAGAAGTCAGATATATATTCTTTGCTTATTTTAACATTCTAATTACAGCAAAATGCTTGTACATTATAATTTATAAATCCCTCTACGAAGTGTGTTAACTTGTTACTGATTTTATTTATTTTATAGTACACAAATATTTATCGAAATGAAACTTTTTTATCGACGTATGAGAGAAATTCGTCGTCACATGTTTATGTTACGTGTTACATCTCTCTGTTTAGCTCTGCAAAAGAAACCTCTGTATGTTCTCGCCAAGTTTTATACTGCGTTCTTTGTGATTTTTTTCCGGCCAGTGCTTGCACCTTGCGAAACACGCGATATGTAAAGTTTCTTGAAGTGAAAAGTGAAAAAATTTCATAAACAAGATTCACTTCTTACGTGTATACTATACATACTACTTTTTTTAACAGAAGGCGTTGATGATTTCTATTGACATCGTACTATCATTACTTGGTTTGTAAGTTCAGCAGGCAAGTAATGCGATTCTTATTATATTGTGATTTGTGAAAGACATATTTGTTCTATGTGTACAATCACAGTAAAGGAACTTTAAATTTTAACTTGTTGATTCTCAAATCTCAAAAGTAATTCATATTTTTTTTACAAAATACCAATTTAAATCCATACGAAAAATGAAAAATTATCTTCGATTCACAAAAAACAATTAAAAGCATTGACACACATGAACTAGATATAGTACCTACTTATTACATTAATAAATATAGAAAATAACACGAAGGAAGTAAAATCGATATTGGATAAGTAAATAAACTTAACAATTACAATAAAAAAAGAATATATTAAATTCACCTGAAACTGACCGACAACAATCTCTCTCACAAAGATTGGTGGCATTTCGTATATTATTTAGCACAGAGTTTCATGAATCTTCGTTACGTGAAGATAGAATAGCGTCATTTTAGTATAGAAAAATTTAACACATCTGTAAATAAGTGGTTTTTGATAATTTTTAACAAATGTGGCAAACTTTTATTTGCAAGTGTAGTAGTAGACTTGTGAAGTATTCAAGACGTATCGAATAAGCCCAAAGAAGACACTATTATGTTGGGAATTTAAGGCATTTCTATACAACTTACCGCATCCGTCATCACATCAGCACTAATAAATAAATGCATCTTACTGTCATTGAAATGTGTATGCCCAAAACCAATTTGGTTTTGGGCATCAGTTGAAGCAACACTAAAATTGAGCAGCAAAATTCTACCCAGCCAAATATAAAAGTTCGCAAGTAAAATAAAAGAAAATAATTAGCATCGTAACTAGAAGGGGTTGCAATCGTTATTACGTGCAAATTGCAAAACTGCACCATATCGTTTTTGCCTAAAGGCCAAGTCCTGGAAGCACAAATTTAAAATGTTAACAGAGGTTTTAAAAAAGAAACTACTAACATTTACTTTTACTTTACATATCTTCACATAACAAATACTCATGTCAAATCAATTCGAATTCGTTAATAAATAAAGCTTTAGTAGAACATTGTTATTTCAACAAAGCTTTTCCCTTTGATTTCAAAGTTTTCAAATCAATAAATAAATATTGCCACCATCGCCGCACATGATTCACACCTACACAAAATATAGATTAACAATAATATCGTATTTACATTTAAATTACTTTGTGTTAACAATTATTATTTTTATAATGTTTACTCAATTAAATATTTACACAAATTCCCGGCCCATATTTCCCACACATAAATTAACTTTTACTTCTCGCCTTTTATAAGTTTGCGCATTCCCACATTTAAAAATAATTATTTGTAAACATTGTCATAGTTATTTATAGAACATGAAAGAAAATAAAATAAAATAAGATTCCCACACCATAGCAGGACATTTCATATAAATGGCTTTCGTATTTACACTCTTGACGATCAATTGTAAATAACAACTATTTGCATACTTATCAATATTAAAATACCTTTCATTTAAAATATGTTTTATTGTTATCATTTATATAATATCTTGAATGATAATTATATTTGTCAATACTAAGGACCACTGCACACTAAGTTATTGTTGCGAATTTGCAACTTACCTAACTGAGGCTTTATCATCGCATTTCTTCAAAAACGTATAACTGTTTTTACATCACCTTATTCAATATTTAGATTTGATCTAAATAAAAAAGCGTCTATGTATCAAATTATTATTAACATTTCTTTGTGAGAGGATGATACTTCGAAACCGCTTTATTTTGTCAAGGGCTTAAAGTTGTGAAATCTTATTTAATTTCGTATACCTATGTCTTACGAGCAGCTACAACTACTCCATGAAAATTTATTTTCGCATATAACACTCTGTCTTATCTCTGTAGATCTGACTTCAAATAACATCTACCAAAACGTGTTTAGTTTTTTATAAATGAAATTTATATTACCTGAGATTAAAGGCTGAAAATACGCATGCTGTGTGCGATTACCTTAATGTGTGAACATATTATATTCAAGAGAATCCCACTTTTTGTGTAACAGCTTCTAAAACAATTTCTCTTTAAGTCTAGTAAAGATCGAATAAGCTAAAAAGGAGCTCCACCATTGCATTTACGTGTACTAGAATATTTTATTTATGAAAACCCTTTTTTCTGTCTGTTGCACGCAGGATCCCAAGATTGTGTGACGTGCTGGTGCGATCTGTCCAACTCATGATTTCGGATTTGTATCGAAAATTGACTGCCCTGAAGAGCTGTGTTGGAATGGAAAAACTGATCCCATAGCCTTCCTCAGTGAAGCTGTATGAACACCTTAGGATTTTAGTAGATAGGACGGGATTCCAACGTAATCATTTCTTACTGTCCATTGAGAGGATACCCATAGAGGGTTTCCCCATTAAAAAAATGGTGGCACTAATAGTAAACTCGTCTCTGTTTATATGATATTCTGTTATAGAGATATAACAGATTAACAAGTAGGCCTAATATGTTATATGGTCAAATTTTAGAACATCACTTGTTTTTATTCTCTGGGGAAACTCATCGGAAATACATCTAAAACTGTTACAGTAAATCAGGGAAAATTATTTTTTTTTATAGTTTAAACAACTTGGACGGTGGCAAACGCGCTGAATGTAACTTTCTTTGGTGGTTCGGCACTACACGTTCTGACTACTGATCTCTTTGGCCCATCATGGCCATTCATTTTTAATACTGGTTTCAGATTTGCCACATCACCATGAGATTGAGCCTTGAATCGACCAATCGTATTTCCTGTTCCTAAATCTCTCAACTTATTCGTTAAACCTGTAATTTTATTTGTTAAATTTGAATAATTTGTCTTTTTTAAATCCTTCTTTTCATTTGTTTTCTTGGGAATTTCTAGATTCTGTAGAGATGTATACTTTCTATGATCTGTGGTGAGATTTCTCTTATCTGTGCTTGGTCGAGGAAGTCTTGGTTGGCGGTGAAAATTATTTGGATGAAATTGTACTGGTGGGTGTTTTGGTGATTCACTAGTAAGGCGGTAGTATTGGGGTATTGGATCTAATCTTGGAGGTTTCTTTAACGTTAGCGCCATGGCTATTTTGGTTGGCCGCGCGAGACTGTCGAATGCTGTGGTTGAAAACTGTGATCTGCTGTTTCTCCATTCTTCTCTATCTGATTCGTAGCCATTATTCACTGAAAATAGAAAAAAAGTATAATTAATGGACTGTCATTATTATTTTTAACACAGTTAATATTTTTCATCTTTTTGTACCACTGTGGTAGGTTTAAAATTTTTGAGGACCCTTGGTGGTTTTGCTGGGTATTTGTAAAAACGTAGCGAAGAGTTTACGGTCGTTTGTTGTTTTTTTGCGCGTTACTTATATTTTTTGTTTAGTCTAGGGTAGAACACACCCAAGTTTGAGTTTCATGTCAATTTTATCACATCTGTTTAAATCCGGTGTTGGTCTTGACTCCTTGTGGTCCTGGGTTTTATCTCTAGGTCGGACAACAAAGAGAAAATGTGTTTATTCAATCTGTAATATAAAAATGAATGTGTTGGTAAGCGCATTACTTTCGAACGACTGAACCGATTTGGCTAATTCTTTTTTTTATTGTGTTAGTTATTATCAGGAGAAGGTTTTTATGAAACCGAGAAAGTTGCATGGAAAATGGTTAAAATATTACTTGATTATTTCCCATACTGAACGGATGGAACGAAATTCGCCAGGACAGCTAGTTTTCTAATAAAAGCAATGTTGCCTAGTATATATGGTATATATATATATATGCCCGGGTGGTAATAAGCTTACCTATCGCATTCTGGTACTTAGTGTAGTGGTTGCCCTATTTGTACCTCTGTATTTTTAGTTTCATAGTAATTTTATGGTTATTGGGATAGCACTTTTTGATGGACTGTTAATAGAATAAATATTACATAGTTTACTTAACGACATAATAACAAAATCAAAAGTTGATTTTGAATTTGATTGAAATTTGATTGAATGTAGTAGTATCTTCACGCCCATATCCCCGAAGAGGTAGGCAGAGGCACAACCAGGGCACCCACGACTAGCCGAAGATACTAAGTCCCACAATGTGATAGGTGGCAAGCCTATCGCCAACTGGGCACATATCCAATCCCAAGCATTAATTTTTTTATAAGAAAATTGGAAAAATCCAATTTTCTTTTTATTGCCCGACTCGGGATTCGAACCCGGGACCTCATGCAGTCAAGTACAACAACTGAACCGCTAAACCACAGAGGCGACACAGTACAGTTGTACAGTTACTACTCTTAAATAATATTGCTTAAAATACAATATGGCTAAAGCGCATGAAGAGATCATTTTTAGAAAAACAACATTAGCAATCAGCAAAAGAAATAAAGTTATTTCCATCAACTCTTTTTATTATAATTGCAATTCACACGATTTTAGTTGATTTCAGTTTTTTTTTTTTGCAATTCTTGTTGTAATAAACCAGGGTTGTCAAAAGAGTCATCTATATTTGTACAAATGCTATAAATAATAGGTCTGTGTATTAAGCTTTTACTCATGACCTGGTGAACGAAATTTGATAAAATTTATTTACTCGCTACTTTATTTTTAAGCTTGAGTGGTTTCCATGTGAGTAACATAAAATCTCGGAAGAAAAAGATGCAGGTTTTATTCCTATATTAGTAGATTTTCGCCTGAAAACTAAATAAATTTAACCGTGGCTTAGCACGTCGCTACTAATTCGACAACAACCTCTTTGGTCGACGGATTAGTTTTAGTCTGATGCTACTTCCCATTTAAGAAAAGAAAAGAAAAAGAAAATATATTTATTTGCGAAATATGCCTGTTGAAGTTGTTAGAAAATTATTTACGCTTTCCAACATATTCTACCACATTGTAATGTGCACTGCGGACTAGTGGTTTAAAAATGGCTTTGACTATGCGAGGTTCCGAGTTCGATTCCCGATCCAGGAAAATTAAAATGAGTTTTTTTTTTATTTCTACGAAAAACAGCGTTGCCTGGAATTAGTTATGTGCCCAGTTGGCGATATGTTTGCCACCTATCAAATTCTGGGACTAAGTAGCTTTAGCTTGTCGTGGGAGCTCTCTATGTCTAACTATTAAAGGGATACAGACTTGAATTGTTTAATTACATCCATATTATATGCATATTTGCCCGTGTTGGTCCGGGCTTCTTTTCAGAATAGACCATTTGCCTTCCTGCCAGGCAGCTCGTAAAAGGCGAGCATAGCCTCACCGTCACTAACACCGTGACATCTGACTAGAGTTTCGCAGCGACTCACCCGGATTGGTACCACCGCCTTACCTATTCCTGCCGCTATAACGTCATGACGTATTCCGGTTCGGAGGGTAAGGTAGCCGGTAAACTTACTTTTGCTCGAGGCCTAACATCCCGGCCTCAGGTTGGCAACGCACCATTACCACCGTTGGTGTCTCTAGGCAGCGTGAATTTCTTACCATCAGGAAATCCGTCTGCTTGTTTACCCTCCAATATCATGAAAAAAATATATAGTTTGCTTATATTAAATTTAGACTAAATAATACTAGCAGGTCCGGCCACTCCTTGCTGACGCTAAGGTTTTGGTTATATCAAAATAATATTGCGACTACGACTACTGTTGAAACATAAGCTACACTATTTTTTGAGATGGATTAAACTACACATGGTTAGCAAATTTGATTAAAATCGGCTAAAAAGTTAAGTAATGAAGGAGTCCTTCGCGGACAAACAACGTGATGCATAATTTACATGTATTAAGATTTACGGCTTTACTAATAAAAATTGTACTCTAGTTTACACGACATGTTTAAAAAATGCATAAGAAAAATGTTACTAATAAAATAAATTTTAACACAAAGGATGTAAAGAGTTATAAGAGGTTGAATGTCCATACAAACATATTGGTAGAGACCAGCTTTGTGTAACCCAGATACATCTTTTATACCCCGAGTAACAATAGACTTGTTAAACACGTGTGTAATATTTTTTTATTAATAAGGCCGTTAGAGATTGGTGGTAATTTGGTTGCACACTCACTTAACTAATTTTAAGTTATCGCTATCTTCTTTCAACGAAAGAAATAGACAGAGACAACATAATTTTAGTGCTGTCAGATTAATTGGTTTACAAACGTACAAACGTCTAAACTATCACACATAAAAACATCCCGATTTGACAAGTCCTAATCTGAACATGACAACATATCTAAACTCTTCTATCTCTTTTGTTTTTGTTTCATTTGAAAAAGATAGCGTGTGTCTAAAATAATTTTAGTTCGTGAACAGCAGAATAACTACCATTAGCTATGCAGGAATTTCGTATCACACTCCGTGCCATGACAATATTTTATCTTAACTTTTCAAATGTTTGAATGGTTATACTCCGTGGACTAACCCAAAAATGAAACAAAGTGTAGTTTAGCCCAGCAGTACTCGAGTTATAAGTATTATATTAACAAACTCTACTTTGTTTTATGTATTTAAAATCATCTACACGCCCGTATCCTCTAAGAGGTTGGTAGGGGGTACAACCAGGGCAAGGTAAATCCACGATTAGACAAATGTACTAACTCAATCTCACTACATGATAGGTAACAATTTCATCTCCAACCGGACACTTAGCCAATCCTGGTTTGACAACCCTAGTTTGAATTGAAGGCAAAGGAATAACACCAAGAGCTTTGTTTTTGTCAGCCCTTTGTGGACGGGACTCTAATGACCGACTACTAGTGGTATAGTTTTTGCATTAGATAAATTCTTCGAAGGTTGAGACGGTTCGTTTGGGTTTATTGAACTTAATCAAATATTGATATTTTTAACCGACTTCCGAAAAAGGTTATACATACATACATATTTCTCCCGTGTTGGTCCGGGCTCCTTTGCAGAATAGACCATCTGCCTTCCTTGCCAGGCAGCTCGTAAAAGGCAAGCATAGGCTTACCGTCACTAGCACTGTGACATCTGACTAGGTGGTAGAGTTTCACAGCGACTCACCCGGATTGGTACCACCGCCTTACCTATTCCTACCGCCATAACGTCATGACGTGTTTGGTTTGGAGGGTAAGGTAGCCGGTAAACTTACTTTTGCTCGAGGCCTAACATCCCGACCTCAGGTTGGCAACGCACCATTACAACCTACAGTGTCTCTAGGCGGAGAGAATTTCTTACCATCAGGAAATACGTCTGTTTGTTTGCCTTCCTATGTCATAGAAAAAAAACATTCAACCCCTATTTTTTATGTATGTAAATCAATTTCTCCGTCGTTTGTGGGTGCCACGAAATTGTAATTTGAGTTAAGAAAACAGAAAGAAGTCTGCAGGAGCCATATCTGTTAAACATGGTGATTGCTCGAGGGTATTTGTTGAGTGTTGGGTCAAATAACAACTCTTACGATGTTTTAGGTCCACTTATTTCATAAGACATTTAAGAGAACAAGAGAGTCGAGCCAAATGTTATCTAATCCTACTTGGGAGAGAGTAGAGCGGCTTTCGATATATACGTCAATTTCTTTAACCAAAAAAAAAAACATTGTAAATATAGAACTAGTTATTTTTAAATCTATATTTTATTTATTTAATTTTTTGTGTATTAAATACAAAAGGCGTATATAATGCATTAAGCATTCTCTACCAGCCAACCATTTTGCAATCATCTGTCATCATGTCTCTAGATAATCTCTTGCTATCAGAAGAGTGATTTTTGATATCACATAAAAAATTAAAAAACTGACTTCATTTTATTGCCACGGCGCGATTTGTCAATTCAATTTCAAAAGGTAATCTTTTGATTCCATATTACCTAATTTTATCAAGATCTGACTATTGGTTTTCAATTTATACCAGGTTATACTTTATAATGCATTAGTTCAGACTAGCATCTAAACTTCATCGTCATCAAATTTAATACAACGTTTACAAAAACGTCACAGAGTTTACAAAAAAAAAACATAAAATCAACATTTTACCCGAATACAGTACAAAGCTCTTACCGTGAGTCTACACCTTGTTTCTGTTAATTATTCATAACTAGCAATTTCACGCAGCTTTGCTTGCGTAACTTGGCTTTTACTGCACCGCATTTGATGAAACATAGCCTATGTCACTCAGGGATAAAGTAGCATTCTGAAGTTGAAAGAATTTTTGAAATTAGTCCAGTAGTTCCGGAGTCTATTCATTTCAAACAAACAAAAAATCAAACTTTCCTTTTTATAATATTAGTATAGATATGAAAACTTTGAACAGCGCCTGTATTGGTAACTAAGAGAAACACATTTAGACCTAAAGTGTCATAGATTTCGACACGTAACATACCGAAAGTAATATATACCAACTCATGGTAAAGGCTCAGAGCTCTAAACATGAGTTGACGGTGTTATATTCGATATAATATAATATATAATATAGTGCTATCATCCGTAAATTATTTATATGAAAACTTTGAATAGTACCTCTATTGGAAACTAAAAGAACTAAATTTCGTGACCAAGAGAGATTTCGAGAGTACGTAAACTATCGAACTTTATCTACATTAACTTATGATAGAGTCAGTACAGTAACAAACATTCAAAAAAACATGCAATCGAATTCTTAACCTTCTCTTTTTAGGAGTCAGATAAAAGTCATAAACAACCGAATAAAAGTCCTTGGACAAATTAAACAAACTGATCTAACTCCAAAATAAACAAGTTAAATACTACTAAAATTATTATCAAGGTTTATTTAAACTTAATATTTATTAACTCAATATTTATTTAAACGCGAACTTCTTTTAATCAATTTATAGAGCTTGTGTTACGAGATATCCCATGGTCACTGGGCACATTTGGTGTTTAGTACTAACATTTCAGGATTAGTTTGTTTGTTTGTGCAACTGTAACCTTTAACGAAATAGCAAGGTGAGTTATGTTTTATTGATTTTGATGGACCGTATGTCAGGAGGTTAAGTACCTACATCCGTTAACTCGTATTTGTTCAATCTGTAATCGCCTCTGTTGTCTAGCGGTACAAGTGTTGGACTTGACTGCATGAGGTCCCGGGTTTGATTTCAGCTCGGGCAACAAAAATAAAATGTAGGTTTTCCAATTTTCTAATAAAAAAAATGTTACTCGGGATTGGATTTGTATTATGTGCCCGGTTAGTGGTAGGCTTGCCTTCGGCTTCGGCTAGTCGTCGGTGCCCTGGTTGTGCCTCTGCCTATTTTTCGGGGATATAGGCGTGAAGATACTTTATTTTTGTTCAATCTGTTTTTCATGTAACTAGACCTATACAAATTTTAAATTTTAGTTTATTGCAAGAAAATAATCAATAAGAATAATAAAGGGGTGTAACGACCTCATTGCTTACTACATGTAAATTATACCACCTAGTTTTACTCTTGCAGCGAATGACACAGAAAAGAACTCTGCCTGGCTTCATTATGTAAAGGATTACGATTTGGAGCTAGGGTTGCCGGTAAACTTACTTCACTATCTGGTATAAAACAAAGTCGCTTTCTGTCCGTATCTATCTAGATCTTTGAAACTACGCAAGGGATTTTTACGCGTTTTGTTTAATAGGCAGTCATTCAAGGTTTATATGTATAATAAAACAGAAGTTTGTCCACCCGTGCGAGATTGGGACGAGCTTAGATGAGTTTCATAGATTACGTAAATTTTACGAAAGAAGTACATATTGTTTTCGTTAATCAAAGTTTAAACTATGGCGAAATTAATTAAATTTTTATTTAATAATTTGCGTGCAGTATAGCTTTAAAAAAAACTATACAAAATATATTTTCCTCGTTTTCCCTAGGAATCCATCGTCACATTCTGACTAGGAATTATTTGGCACGTTACATTTTTCATAACGAAAAAACAATTTTTAAAATATGTTCACCATTAACGACAAATATATTTAGAAAATAACCTCCTTTTTAAAGTCGGTCAAAAATGATACTCGGAAGCTGAAGACTTATTAGGATTTAATTATTATCGTCAGTGTCTAATCTGATATACATATCAGTATTACTTACCTACGTGACGTACCAGGAATACATACCTGGTACATCACCACGTAGGTTCAAATAATACTATTTCCTGCCGCCATAACGTCATGACGTGTTCCGGTTTGGAGGGTAAGGTAGCCGGTAATTTTACTTTTGCTCTATTCCGGCCTCAGGTTGGCAACGCACTATTACCACCTTTGGTGTCTCTAGGTGGCGTGAATTTCTTACCATCAGGAAATCCGTCTGCTTGTTTGCTTTCCAATATCATAAAAAAAAATCCAAATGGCATTTTAGTGTTTATAGTTATTTTCGCAATTCGAGATTTGCGAGGATTTTTATCGATAGCAAAAATAATCAAATATACTCGTAGTTCTCACGAAATTGAAAACTTTATACATTTCAATGGATTCTTGTATGGTTTGAAAATACAATTGGACTTGGCAGATTTTTTTGGTAGGTTTTCCATACAAATCCATTCAAATTCCTTGTGGAAAAAAATCCCAATGTATGTGGTAGCTCCATTTTTTCTTCTATATACATAAAAACCAATGCCACTTTTCGTTGTAATTTTATAACTCAAGAACGGGCTCACCTATCCAAACCAAATATTAAGGCTTTGTTTACACTATTTAGTAGGTGGTTTATGTGAAGTTTTCATAAAATCAGTCCAGCGGTTCGTCATTTATAACATTTTTTGTAAGAAATAAATTCAAAAAATGACGGATGTTAATAGGTATTTTTCAGTCATATTGAAACTTTTTCAGTTGTTGTTTTTCTTTTGTTGTGAGAGCTCTTACACACGAACGGCACCAACAGCATAGGTAACTGCAGTCGACGACACACGTCGGTGGCAGCATTCAACACGTCGACGGCTGCCGTCGACAGGCGACAACGCTTGACGTCACAACTGCAAGCGTCGCCACTTGTCGGCGGCTACAGTTACCTATGTCGTTGATGACATGCCACTCATGTGTAAGAGCACTTAGTGGTAAGCACGTACCAGGCCGATAGTAGATTTTTATATGGATTTTTTTTATGATATTGGAAGGCAAACAAGCAGACGGATTTCTTGATGTTAAGAAATTCACGCCGCCTAGAGACACCAAAAGTGGTAATGGTGCGTTGCCAATCTGAGGACGGGATATTAGGCCTCGAGCAAAAGTAAGTATACAGGCTACCTTACCCTCCGAATCGGAACACGTCATGACGTTATGGCGGCAGAAATAGGTAAGACGGTGGTACCAAACCGGGTGAGTCGCTGCTAAACTCTACCACCTAGTCAGATGTCACGATGTTAGTGACGGTAAGCCTATGCTCGCCTTTTACGAACTGCCTGGCAAGGAAGGCAGTCTCTTCTACAAAGGAGCTCGGACCAACTCGGGGAAAATTCACTGCAACCAAATTTTTTTTGAAACGAATTCCATAACCGAATTCGGAATTTATGAGGCATGCCTAAAACGGTACGAACTTAATCGAATTCGCTAGTCACTGTGATTTTGGTTCACTTTGAATCGACTTAACTGATTATCATGAAGTTATTAAAGAGTATTTGATAGTTAGGAAAATATACCACTTTAAAATACAATATTATTAGAGTGATATCTAAGGCAGACCAAAGTTTGCTGCGTCAGCAATCAACCAAACAACCAAAGTGCAGACCAAAGTGTGCTAACCTAACCTAACCTAAAATAATATAATAAAAAAATATAGGTTAGACTGTATGTTTACATTGAGTAGACTCACAGGATCGATTTTAAAAGTTTCACCATTATAATGTTGCATTATTAAAAAAAAGTCTAATTCATTAGTTACTTCAACCATACTCAAGGACGGACACCTCATTATGTGTACGATTTTATAAACAACGTTGCCCAAAATTGGATATGTGCCTATAAAAAAATAACTTCAATGTGAAGTCGGGATTGCCGTTAGTAAATAATGTTCCAATTATTTATAATTTAATCATTTTTGTGGTGAAGGTATCATGTTTGCGAAATAATACTATTAAGTAATAAGATATCTGTGACACGATTCAGCCGTGAAGGGCGGGTTTGATTCCCGCGCCGTCCACCTGGCGTGTCGCTTCCGTGCTCGTTACGCTTCAGTTACGTGAGTTTTTGAAAGGATTAACTTTAACAACGGTCGATATTAATAACCTATCTACAGATAAGTAGGTCTTCTAAGGTTGTGTTGCTAATATATATTTTTAATTATTGCAAATTAACAGTGGTTAAGTTAGTAACTGATCTAAAGTAGGCCAGTCTGTTTTAGAAAGTTTATTATTTTTAGTATATTGACCGTCAATCGTTTAACAACCTAAACGTTTCTACATTTATTTACTAATTGCCAGCGCCTCCGAATTGTTAAAACAACTAAATAAAATTGATCGACTAAACATAAACGCCGAAGTAAATTAAAAAACTTGCTCAAAACATACAGCTATGTCTATATATTTGCATAATTATGCACGCCTAAATGGTTGGAATTCGGTAAGTGCTTGACACTTAATAATACAAGATCAACCCATTCTTTAGTTTATATGCCTCTATAAAAAATACTACCTACACTTTAAAGATTATACGTTTTTTTTTCAATGTAATTCCGTAAAAAAAACATTGCGTTCAAATTCGTATGTCGTTTGATATTTTTTTATGTGATGAGACAGTCCACAAAACCTCTCCTGATGATAAAATGGCCTATAGATTCCATAGATGTTATAGGTGCGTCACTGTCTTGCTACCGAAATGTAAGGTTTAAAGTGCTCTTCAGGCCTTACAATTTGCTAGTAGCTGCCTATACGGCAGGTTAGTACCTATTCGTCCGGTCTTTGGCGGGTGGCGGCAGAAACAAATAGGCCGTGAAGCTCTGTCCTGACTAGGTTTAGTAGGTAAAGGATACTTTACTTCTAACTACTAACTAGTGTTTTTTTTATCCATTTAACTATGATCTACTCTTCCGAGATACCAGGAATTAAGGCAAATAGGCAGGATCAACGCGTGGAATATCCGATTAAAATACTTACTAAAACCTTTGCCAATGTCTGTCTGTATGTGCATATGTAAATAGCTACTCCAATATCTTAATATTCTGAAACTGTGATCTTCTTTTTTTATCTCAGAATTGCAACTATTTTCGTATAATTGTAAAAAATGTTGTTTTTACGCATTTACTACATATTTATTTATTTTTTTAAAACATAAGCGTAAGCATCGGCCCTTAGTCAGGTTTAATTTATTTCCATCAGGTCAAGACCCGATTCCATAAAATCAGGCTCAATATTTCAAAATAATCACAATAATTCGTAGTAAAGTCATGAAACTTGCACAAAAGTTGACTAATTTTACTAAAACGCATTTCGCTTTTAAAAGTACGTAAAAGTTCGTTCTTCTTCGCATTCACAAAATTCAATACATGAAAAAACTACATCCATCTTTTCTCTAGAACCAGTGCACCTACAAACTCCGATGTATAACTTTTTAATTAAACTATTTAATTAGCCCAAAAACTATATTTGTCACAGAAAATGTGCTTAAATAACTGTTAAAATTTTTAAACTAAACATGTTTTATTACGTTATTAACTATATCAATTCGTCAAAATGTTAATAAAGTAAGGTAGTATTTTCATGCCCATATCCCTGGTTGTCAGTGGCACAACCAGGGCACCCACAATTAGTCAAAGGTGACACAATAGTAATAATTCTGTTGAGCACCAACTAAGCTTGTTTTAAGTGATTATTATCTGTGTCCACTGTAACGAAAAGAAAAGAAATGGAACGTTTTAGACATGTCAGATTAGTCCGGACATGTCAATTTGTAACGTTTTTAATCAACGTTTTCCGAGGGGGATATTAAAAGTGTATAGAAATGTTAATATATTAATTTCATGAGAATTGGTCAAGCCGTTACGGAGGTGTACGGAAACTAACATTGTGACACGGGAATTTAATATATAAGATAAATGTCAGTCACCGCCTTACACGCTAGATTATCTGTCAGTCAATTCACTTTGGCAAAACAGACAAACCTAACGTGTGTATCGTTATACGGGACTTGCCATTAGTGAATCCGTCAGCTTGTTTGCTTTCCAATCTCTTAAACAAATAGCTAACAAAATAATGGAGGTCCCAGTTTAGTGTTTTATGTGTCATAAAGTGAACATGTTGCCTTCACAAAACGCACAAAAGCAATCACTTTTACGAGTTGTGGTTGGGCTGTTAAAGTTTACTGACTATCGTTTGTGTAATGATGGGCCAGTCATGTGCTGGAAGTGGGTGAAGGAGTATGTATTTACACTTTCTGCGATCGTTAGCGTATACAATTAACGCCGCTAACCACCCACGAGTCTAGAGTTCGACTGCCGACATGGACACATTGGCTGGAATTTTTGTTGTTATGAATTTGGGTGTGTTTGGTTGTTGATATTTATGTTAATACAAGGTATTGCCCGCGACTTTGTACAACCTTGGAAATGATTTTTCATGACTTTCCCGTAGTAAAAGTTTACGAGTACGTACGAGTCAGACAAGCTGTAGTAGCTTGCTTTATATAAAACTTGCCGAGCCGGCGAACTTTGTATTGCTCAACAGCTACTACCAGTTTGTATGGACAAAATTGAAGTGCGGTTTTTCCACTTTCCCTGCAATTTTCGCGGTTTTTCCGTTTAAACGTGATGCGATGACCACGCGAAATGGGGATCCACTTTTATATATATGAACTAGCTGACCGGGCAGACGTTGTTCTGTTACTTTTATAATGTTATTTTAGTAAAAACAAATTAATGAGTCACCCTTGCCACTTAGGGGTATGGAAAATAAATATTGGCATATTCTCATACCTACTCAATATGCCCACAAAATTTCACAAAAATCGTTCAAGCCATTTCGGAGGAGTTCAATCACGCACACCGTGACACGATAATTTTATATGTATACTAGCTGCCTGTTCCGGCTTTGCTCGGATAGTAATTTTTTTGATCATAAATTGAGATGTAAGCTATCCTATCTGTCAAGTTGGATCAAACTGCACACGGTGTGAAAATTTAACTGCATTCGGTTGATATTTCGTGCGGTTTTCGGTTCAGTAATTAAGTTCGGTTCCGCGATGGACTCGTAAACTACTTAGGAGTCCATCGCGGACAAACAACCTGACACGTAATTTATATATATTAAGATTAGAAAGATAATTGGACCCAGTAGCGCCGTTGTCGTCAAATTAAAATGGTACAAAATTCGCCCCATCAGCTAGTTTTTAATAAAACCCACTACGTCTGTGGTCTAGCGATCCAAGTGTTAGACTTGACTGCTTGAGGTCAGGGGTTCGAATCCCGGATCGGTCAACAAAAAGAAAATATTAAATTTCCAATTTTCTAATTAAAAAATGTTGCTCGGGATTGGATATGTGACCGATTGGCAATAGGCTAGCCACCTATCACATTGTGGGACTTACTGTCTTCGGCTAGTCGTGGGTGCCCTGGTTGTGCATCCGCCTACTTTTTCGGTGACATGGGCGTGAAGATACTTTATTTTAAGATACGTACTAAGGTTATCCCTATAGAATATAAGCTTTTTGTTTTATCTGTGGATTGAATTTAAATCTCATTACAAACATACGTGACCTCAGTTGCCCAAATAATTTGTTGTTACACGTGTTACCCAATCTGATGGGTCTGTGGCATCCATTTTGAGGACAGACGTGACAGAGGAATGACATCAAACAATAGATAACATTAGCTGTGGAAAGTCGGCTTCAGCTATCATCACGTCTGTGTACTTGCAGTAATTATTGCAAATAAACATTTCTGACCTTCCTTCGTAGTGATAAAATACGTTTCTGGCGTGTATGTAGTACCAGCTTTTGTAGTTTCACCTGTTTTGATGTTTAAAAAAGTTGCAAGTAAAATTTGATCACAACTTTGCATGTATGTGGAAGTAAATTGGATGAAAGTGCAAAAAATATATTTCTTCACGCCCATTTCCCCGAAGAGGTAGACAGATGCACAACCAGGGTACCTACGACTAGCCGAAGACATTAGTGTCCCATAATGTGATAGGTGGCAAGCCTATCGCCAACCGGGCACATATCCAATCCCGAACAACATTTTTTTTCTTCAGAAAATTGAAAAAAACAAATTTTCTTTTTATTGTTTGACCTGGGAATCGAACCAGGGACCTCATGCAATCAAGTCCAACACCTGGACCGTTAAACCACAGAGGTGTTAATTATTTATTATTGATTATTCTTTATTGAACACATTTTTGACATAAAACATGGACAGCGATATGTATAAATGCATAAAAGAGGGCTTATCTTTAGGTCTACATATTTCTTCCAGCCAACCCTAAAAATTAGAATCCGTGATGAAACAGTGGAAGACACAATTATATTGAGATGGAGCTGATTGGTGATGAAACCGATACGTTACCGGAACTCCTGAAATTTCCAACAATATTCTATCGCGTTTGGGCTTATTTAATACGTCTTTTTAAGTCTACTGCGAATATATATTTTTCGTTAAAAACTTATTTTCGGATAGATAACAGAAAAGGAAACTGTTCTACTGATTTTTTTTATCCGATGTAATATCGAATCAGCGTACTTTTCTGATTATAAAAAAAATCGTATATCATTGCAAGATATTAATGTACCAAAGATGTCTTAAGTGCGTCAATAGCCAAATTGCTTATTTCAGCTATATCCTTCATTTCAGAATGAGACAGTTCCAAACACTGTCATGACGACGGAAATAGGAAAGGCTCTGGATCCCTTCCAATCAAATGCGGGTTTGCTTGAGTTGCTCTTTAAGTAACTTTTGAAACAACACGTAAAAATTAGTTTCCAATTTGACTGTTCTTGAAAACAACAAATTCTCTTTAGAAGGTAATATTATAATCTGCCGAAAACGTAACACTTGCTACGTGAAAATCTCTGCCAATCCTGAAGGAGGCATGACATGAAAATAAGCGTATTTACATATACATACATATATATACAAACCAAAAGGCAAAGAAACTGATTTTGACTAGCTACATGTTTTTTGTTTGATACCTCATAATTTTGACTAAATAAACCGATTTTTAGCCAATTCCGCAAACAAGAGGAGGTTTCATGTTTGATTTGTATGGATACATAGGTATGTATGTATCCATACCTAATATATTTGAGCCAAGTCCCTTACGGAGTAGCCAGAGAGTATCGAGTGCCAAACCTCACAATCCTGGCAGACCTGCCTGACTTTTTTCACATTCATTACCCTTCTCATACAAACACGCCGATTTCGGAGGCTCTTGATATCACGTTCGGATAACACCCGAGCAATTTCATCTTGGAATGTCAACCTGAGTCTCCTCGGGTACCTATATCCATCCATATTCGCATTATGTAATATATATGCTTTGTCAATCTTTTTACATGACCGAACCACCGTTTTTAAAAGTTATCTTTTTATTTGAAAGAGCGAAATGTCCCAATAGCAGTAAATCTAGATCTGAATAAGAATTTCAGGCAAATCTAGGAAAATACTTAGTTTCTGTGTACATGGATGACATACTTATTGAAATAGAATTCAATTTTTTGCAGTTTTCCAGTGCTTAATTATGCTAATCATTTCTTTTCAAAGCTGTTTTAGATGTGTATGATATATGCCCGGTTTGTTACCTATCGGCTTCTTTTCGGCTTGACTGGGTGCCCTGGTTGTGCTTCTGCCTACCTCGTCAGTAAAGGCGTGAAGGTTCTATACTTTAAAATAAATAAATTTTGACTTATACAAATTCTAATGACAAACTAGATACGGCCGTATTTTTATACACGTCAGATTTATCTAGAAGACGATACGGCTTACGTAAGTTGAAGCATCCAGGTTTAAAGCTCCTCCGTGCCGCGATGTTGTAACCTGGACGTGACTGCTGTGTTGCCATTCGATGGCCTACAATCGGTCACTTAGCTCCGTGACACGATCACGCAACTTCAAACCAACTTAATCACGGAAACTATCCACTTCATTTACTAAACAAACAATTTAGGGCCTTACAAAAAATATTAATAACCTATCCAGAAACAGAGATTAGTCCAGTAAAAAGTTAAATGAAAGCATGATCTGACCAGTTTTGGCGCAATGAGTAAAAATGTGTTCATTAATACTTAAATAATGATATTATGAAAGAAATTTTTGGGGAAAGGGATGAAAAAATTTTAAAATATCTTAATAACGGTAGAAAATAAAAAAAAGTTTCACAAAATTGTACACAAAAAAAATCCTCTTCATTTTTTTGTTATCTGCTTTAGTTTAGCTGCAAAAAATAAAAAAAATAATTTACTTTAAACGCAAGATTAAAATATTTATTTCTTCGAGTTTTCCTCGGAGGGAATTCCTTATATTAAGATTATAAATAGCTCCAATAACACTTTCTTAATACAAATATATGTCCATAGATTCTCCCTAAAGAAGAATCCCATAAGACATTAGACTATGAGAAAAGCTAAAATATACTATTCGTGCCGTTTCAGCGTCCTTTTAATGTTCTTATTTTTTTTAACTGCAAACGTTGCTGAACTAATCCTATTTGCTAATTTCTCAATGTGGAGGCGTACAAATATTCAATATATTTATGAGAATCTAATGTATGGTAAAAAAATATTATGTACATTTTTAAAAAATTAAGCTTATATATTATTATGCGATGTTCACAATGTTAATACGAGAAACAAACAAAACTAGTCTCCATAAAATTAGTAAATCATTTTTAGGTCAATGTATACGTTTCTACAATAAGCTACCCTGTGTTATTAGAGATCTACTTTAAGTTTTAAAAAAATGTATAAATGCAAAATTTTGTAAGAAAGGCTATTGGCTATTTATGTAAAGTCTCAAGAATATTTGGAAGACGAACATGCTTGGGAAAAGAGACATTAATCTCGAGTGCAATTTGTAGTGTAAGTAATTATACTTTTTATTTTAGTTGAAATATGATTATAATATGTATTTTTTTCTGTCCGAGATCAGGGCAATTTGTATGGATTAAAAGAGATCAACCTATGTAGGTTGTCCAAAGACATTTCATTTTTAAGAAACCAGGATAAGGACCAGCATGTGGTGAAACTCCGATGGATGTGTGTCAAAGTGGTTTCAATAACAATTGATAAGTTGGTTAATTATTTCTTCACAAGCCAAGTTGCATGACCAAATATGAAATATACCGTTACAACAAACTTATAGATTTAGTAATTAATAATTTTAGCGTTATTAAGTGAAAATACAAGATGAAACAACAGTCGCTCTCACCTTTTTATTAAAAAGGAAGATAAAACAAAACCCATTTTATTCATCAAAAGTTGGCCAAGTGCGTGTCAGACTTTCCCATGGGTGATTATGTAGTAGAAAGCATAGATTAAGGATATGTGTTAAGAGAGGCAATAGTCTGTTCCAATACACAAAAAAAAAAGAAAAACAGCCATTGACCTTTGAGTGCAAAAAAAGGGTTACTGTTTGTTCGATATTTCTTGAATCGCTCAAAAAAATAAAAAAAATATATGTATGTTTTGGGTTTGGCTTGCAATAATTAAATTTCTATAAATATCTTTCTGTATTCCTTAATATATTTTATATACATAAGCAAGAAAATGTTTGCTCATTAATCGTAAAACTTTGATTACTATTGGACACATGAACATACAATTAGACAAATAGGTACTTAATAAAACCGACGTGTCAGCTAATATAATTATAGTAATATTATAGTAATGCCACTTAATTAATCATAACTATGAGTATAAACGGAATGAGGTCCCCGCCCTGTGATACAATCACAACACATCATACACGTCATAAAAACAGGTAGGACATCTCTGGATGAACTCGACGCTTACTTTACTGCGTGAATAATTATAACATCATAACGTGATTTATATGAAAAACTACGCTTTTTGCTTCGATACTAAATTAAGGTTAATCGTTTTCTGTTGCTTCTTTGGAACCGACCATAGCAATGTTTTGTTGAATTTAAAAGTTCTTAAATATAATATAATAAAAATAATATAATAATAATATAATATAAAATATAATAAAATAACGAACTTTCAAACTGGTTTTATCGTCACCAAGTCTAGAGTTAGGAATAGAATACTAGGGAAATCGAGAAAAGTTTTTGTTTTTTTTACCCAATATTCATGTATGTTTTCTTATTTCTTATTGAAATCGAAGTTTAATTTTTGCTGCACTTAAATTACTGCGTAGTGAAATTTTTAATCAGCATTTGGTCCTGTTGCTTTCTAAATAAAATATCCCCACACATAGTATCTATCTATCAAACTTTCAAAAAGAAATATTTTGAAAACCTCAATGTCAATATGTATCGCCTCTCGTATGTGTGACGAAGTTTTTATGCTTCCAGCTTTATGGGTGGGAGGCACCTCCTCTTATTTTTTTATTTTAAAACGTATAAAACAAGCTTCTATAAAGTCACAGAATAGTAGAACTAAATTACCAAAATTAAATTTAAAAAAAAATAAAAAAAAAACACGCATTTGTTTCAAGTGCCTCATCATCAAAAACATAAATAAAAAAATATAATACGAAACTAGCATTGACCATACCATGGCTAGCATTGACGGCACAGGAATAGATAAGAGGGCTCACAATAATATACCACATGTTTTTTTTCATAAAATATTATTAGTCAAATCTAAAAGTTTGGAGTGGAAAGTTGGGGAGAATAACCATACAATAACAGTTACAGCGATTGAGGAAGTTATGAGAATCTTCGAGAGAAGTGCTATGGAGAGAGCTATGCTCGGTGTTTTCTGCGATATATGACCCGTAATTCAATGATTCGCATGAGAACGAGAGTAACCGACCAGAGTAACCGACATAGTTCAGAGAGTTAGCAAGCTGAAGTGGCAACAGGCAGGCCACATTGCTCGCAGAACCGACAATCGCTGGGGAAGAAAGGTTCTCGAGTGGCGGCCTCACACCCGTGTACGTAGTGTTGAACGACCTGAACCCTATGGACTGGTAATCTAGTCAAAGTCACGGGAGTCGCTGGATACAAGCGGCTGGTGACTGTGATTTGTGGCGCTCTTTGGGGGAGGCCTATGTCCAGCAGTGGACGTACTCCGGCTGATGATGACGAGAATCTTTCTTACTTACATATAAGCTACCTTGTTACTTATAACAAAACAAAATAAAAACAAAGCCATAACAATTGAAGAGGAACAAAACAGTAAAAACATCGCGATTTAATCTTTCTTTTTTCAATAGGTCTTGATTCCAAAGTAGTCCCATATAAATTCCGCCCAGAGCATACATTACATTGTTGAGGCACATGTTTTGTATGTATTATAAAGTACTAGCTGTTGCCTGCGGCTTCACCCACGTTTTCACGAGAACCCGTTGTGCGATCAGGATTAAAAGTAGCCTATATGTTAATCCAGGTCACAATCTATCTATGTTCCAAATTTCAGACAAATTCGTTTAATCATTCGGGCGTGAAAGAGTAACAAATATTCATACATACCTACATACTCACAAACTTTCGTTTTTATAATATAGTAGGATAACTCTTACTCCAAATACAAAATCTAAATAACCTACTCTAAATCTACTAGAGAATCGTGATCAAATTAAAAAGAGGCATTTAAAAATCATATCCTTCTCAAAAAAATATCATCAAAATCAGTAATACATAACAAACATACACTAATATTAAGAATTCGTAACCTTTTTTATACACACGCTTTTTCACTACATAGTACAAAATAAAGTCGCTTCCTTTGTCTCTATGTCCTTTTGTACGCTTAAATCTTTAAAACTACGCAAACGCTATGATGTGGTTTGTTAATAGATAAAGTAATTTAAGAGGAAGGTTTATATGTATTTTTCAAAACCGTGCGAAGCCAGGGCTAGTGGCTAGTATATAATACACTAGCGAACAAACACGGTTCTCCTGATGGCAAGAGACAACCGTGCCCTATACGACTACGTCTAAATATATATACCAACTCGTAAATTACGTGTCACGTCATTTGTCCGCGATGGACTCCTAAACTACTTAAACGATTTTAAACAAATTTACACACCTTGTGCAGTTTGCCCTAACTTGAAAGATACGATAGCTCACATCTCAATTTATCGCGAGCTAAGCCGCGGGTAACAGCTAGTATCGTATATTGTAAGGTTTCTCGCTGTCTTGTGGCCAGGACGTAAGGCCTGTTCTGCAAGTGTACCGGCTTACCAAACCGAAATATGGCAGAGAAATGACAGCAGGAATAATTAAAGCGGAGAATCCCTACTTGGGTAAGTTGCTGCAAAACACCTATTAACAGCTGTCTTATTGGAAGTGAACTATTAATGACATACATACATGTTTTCACGCCAAATCCCTTACGAAGAAGCTTATATAGCTTCCTTCACAATCATTACTACGACTGTTTTGGAGGCTCTTAACACAGCCGTCGGATAATATCCGAGTGATCTGATCGTGAAATGTCAAACTTGGTCTCGGTACCCGGGTACATGCATCCATCCACATTGGCGTTG
>NJDC01001393.1:120028-148842 GCA_002245475.1 Calephelis virginiensis
AAGTCCAACACCCGGACCGCTAGACCACAGAGGCGATAGACAAAATACATGAAATGTTTTTAGTCTTTCCATGCTGAATTCAAATCGGACATTATCTATTGGTCGCCTTTAATTAATAACCGATTCCAAAAAGAAGGAGATTCTGAATTTCACTATAAGTTTTTCTTATGTTTGTTACGCGATTACGGCCAATAGCCATCCGAATTTGATGATTATTGTTAGAAAGATAGGTAATGATTTCGAGATGGCCCGGCAATCATTTTATCATGATCCGACTTTTTGGGTTGTATCTTTTTTGGGTTGAATTTAATTAGCAGTCCGTCCCGGTTTTGCACGGGTGGTCAGATCTCTAACCATTCCAAGATTTCTATCTATGCCTAGCCTTTATGTTCACCAGGGATAATGTCGGCTTCTAAACCTCAAAGAAGTTTTGGAATCCTGTCAGTGACTTTGAATCCCATTCAATACAAACAATCAATCAAATATTTCCATTTTATATCATTAGTGAAGAAGTGTAGATAACATATCAACCAAATCGCCACCTACCGGGTTCATTTACATTTTAAAATCATCCAGAAAATTACTAAAAATACTCATAAAAAATTTTTTTCGGTTTCGGCAGTTTAGAAGTTATTTGAGTGGACAATTTTTACTACCCGTTATCTATCCTATTACCCATTTTCCAGCAGGGGGGAACCCTTTTAAATAGCCTATGTTAATTAAGTATAATGACTGGTTCCAATGGTGAAAGAATTTTCCAAATAGTTTCGAAGCCTATTCATCTAGTATACAAACAAACAAACAAACATTCAAATCTCTTTACAATATTAGTATAATGTGAAAAGTTACGTGACGACAAAATGGCTATCGGGCGCTCTCAGAGATGAGATACCAATTCATACATTTATTCTAAGCATCATATTAATGTCCACTTAATGTCCGATTAAAGGATATTAATTGACGTCTTTAAATACGGCCGTATATTTCGTTGGTACCTGTAGGGTTACTCCTGGATCTCGACTCATGAAATATTGGAAATTAGAATCGAGTATGTCATTTTAGGTGCTCTTGAACACAAACTGGCGAATTATTAACATTTAGTTAACAGGGAATATTAAATAATTATATGGGATTCGTAGCATTTATTTGTAACCGATTGTTAATAATCCGCAAAAAATTGTGTGCAAAAGTATCTAACATAGTTTAAAATTAAATTAAAAAAAAACCCTGACACAAGAACTTTTTTAGTTTCCCTTTAAAACGTAAAAAAATCGGTTAATCTCCCGACTTTCACCCCCCATAACTTTTAAACGGCTCAACCAATTTTCATCAAACATGTCTAAAACACTCGCACATAAGTTAGCTTTAATAAAAAAAAATTAAACTGAAATCACTGAATCCGTTAGGGAGTTATAATGCCACAGACATACAGACAGACACGTCAAACTTAAAACACACCTTTTTCTGCGTCGAGGGTTAATGACATATACGATTCCAATTTCCAATTCGCAATATATCGAGATTCAAGAGTAACCCCACTGTTCAGATTGCAGTCATCAAAATGTGCGCTGTATAGGTACCTAACCGTCAGTGGAAGAAGAGAGACGCTAGCATTTTATGTTTTTTTATCAGTTTTTTACCCGGAATCATTGAAGAGTTAGTTCGATGGTGATAAAATGTATGTAAGACCATTTCGGAGTCATTTGCTATATTTCGCAAAAAGAATGATCAAATTGCCCGTGTTGATCCGAGCTCCTTTGCAGAATTGACCTTCCTGCCAGGCAGGAGCACCGTCACAAACACCCAGATATCCTACTAGGTGGTTGAGTTTCGAAGCGATTCACCCGGACTGGTACCACCGCTTTACCTATTCCTGCCAGCATAACGTCAATGCTTGCCATTGAAGTGTTCCGGTTCGGAGGAGAAGGTAGCCGGTAAACTTACTTTTTGCTCGAAGCCTAACATCCCGGTCTCAGGTTGGCAACGCACCATTAACACCTTTATATCTAGACGGCTTGAAGTTCTTGACATCAGGAAATCCGTCTGCTTCTTTGCCTTCCAATATCATAAAAAAATTGTGTTGTTGGTTGCGAAAAGTTAAATAGTTGAAGACGGTTTTTGTAGTTTTACTTTCCTTAATTATTTTGAATGTAAGAACAAAGCACAGATTTTCTTCTGTGGTTAGCCAACACATAATGTAGGCATAGTTTTGTAAATCACCTATTGTAGAAACATCCAATATACGCAATGCCATTTGGAATTGGACAGTGTAGTGTAATAAACTATGTTGAAATATCGACATTTTGATTGGAAGTTTGTATTCTAACAAATAAAATTGAAACATCGCCTTTGTGGTTTAGTGGTCGGGTGTTGGCGTTGAATACATGACGTCCCTGGTTAGATTCCCGGTCAATAAATTCAAAAGTTATATTTCAATGTTTTGAATACATAAAAATGAATTCCCATATCGCATAGTCGTCGCATTGCGTTTGAATAGATGGACCAATTTTGGTAATTCTTTTTTTATATTGGTTGCTATCAGGAGAAAGATCATAAGAAAAGAAAAACCGGGTAAATTGCAGGGAAAGTGGGAAAACACACTTCAATGTTGTCCTTACAAACTGCTAACAGCTGTTAATGTCAAACGTTTCAAAAGTTTAAAACGTCAAAAGTTTGCCGTATCGGCTAGTCTGTAATATAAAAATGAATCGCTGAATGTGTTGCTAAGCGCATAGCTTCCGAACGACTGGACGGACTATGCTATCGTAGTTTTGGTTTCAAACAATTTGTGAAAGTCCAGGAAAGGTTTTTAGAGATATTAAAATTTGAAAATATTCGAGGAAACTACGAAGAATCCTATTTTATAGTTCGACGCGATAGCTAGTAGTCTAATAAAAATAATATTACCCTTGATTGGATATGAGCCCGGTTGGCAATAGGCTTGCCACCCATCACATTGTGTGACTTAATGTCTTCGACTAATCGTATCTCTACCTACACCTTCGGGGATATGGGCGTAATTATACTTTGTCTTATCTTACTTTACTTTTAAGTTAAATTTCATTTTGAAACCGGGTCACATAAGTCGTTACTAATTTTTAGTTTACTTACTAAGTTTTAGTTCTAAACAGTAACATCTAGTATGTTTCCGTGTTGCCCAATTTTAATTAGGTTGTTTGATAATGACATTAGTAATTTTTGATTAAGTAACTAAAAATGTGTAACACTTACAATTTTTACATTCATCAAACCGTCATTTTTACTAACATCGTAAAAACTAGCATTAAATTAAACTTGTACTATGTGTTGTATTAGTTGCACCACCTCATATTCAAGTTTTATGTTGTAATAGTTGCACCACCTCATATTAAAGTGTTACGTTGTATTAGTTGCACCATCTCGTATTAAAGTTATATGTTGTATTAGTTGCACCACCTCACATTAAAGTTTTATAACTCATCCGTAGGAATGGAGGTATCGGGATGATAATGAGCTAAATTCCGTCTCCAAAGTCTGATCTATTTTATAACTAAAATATTTTTATCAGTTCAACCGTATTGCTTTGAACACTCGTTATATAGCGTTTACAAAATTAAATAGATATTTACGACTTCGTCAGCGTAGAATAAGGTAAGACTTTTTTACAAATTTTCATCCCTCCAATCTTTCGAGGGTTGATGTTTGAAAAATAAAATGAAGTATGTTTGAGCTCGAGTCTCGAAGCTTATGCTTTTATCAAAATCGGTCCAGCGGCTTAGCCGTAAAATCCTAACAGAAGGACAGGCTTTGGCAATTATATTAGCAATTGAGATCGTTGGAAATTCAAAACGTCTTTATATCAATAATTATAATAATAGAAGAATACCATGTATAAAAACAGTAGCGGCGTAAGGATATTGCGAAATTGGGCTACCGCCCAGGGTGATGTGTAAGAAAGGGGCCCTCATCGGTTATGGTACAAAGCCTACTTGCAGAATTCCCTTTACTAAGCGAAAACAACTATTAATAGCATTATATCTTTCTAATAAAAGTATCATCACGCCCATATCCCTAAAGAGATATGGACCCACGACTAGCTGAAGATACTGAGTCTCACAATGAGATAAGTGGCCAGTCTTTGGACAACGTTGCATTTATTAGAAAATTTGAAATACACATTTTAATTTTTTTTGTGGCCCGACCCGGGGATCGAACTTGGGACCTCAAGAAGTCAAGTTCGATGAAAGACCGCTAGACCACAGAATCGACAAAATTACTAATTTATGGTATCCGTGTTCATTCTTCGTTTAAACTTAAATTACATTTATGAGATATTTCAAATTTAATTGGACGTGAAAATTTTGCCCCGGGCGCTGTTAGTTCTAGAACCGGCGCTGTATAAAATGTTCTGATGTATATAATACAACACAGTGCTTTGTTACCGTCACAAGTTGGTGCTTCTCATTGTCATATTCAGGTTTGGAGGGCAGAGCAGCGGATAAACTTGATTACATAAGAATCTTAAGACAGTAATATATAGGCAAATGGAGTCCGTTTCTGCAATTTCACTCCACTCCACTTTCATTACTTGAATTCACGACTGGATCATTATTTTTCGAAAGGTAGGTTCCGAGTTGGTAAAAAATATGTTTTATCAGTAAGTTAAGTAACTTAACTATTAACTTTTATTTTACCAACTCTGTAGAACCCGTTTAACTGTTGAGGCAATAAATTACATGGGTTTCATCTAGTTTTTGTGACCCTAAGACCATGAAAAAATGGAGAGCCACATTGAGAAAAGGAGCCATTTGAAACATTCCTCGGCCTTCAAAACCAAATCAACTTTCATGTACAAACTAAATAGTAAATTAAAACAATATTACAATATATTTATCAGATTTCTCTTAATTACTACAATGCTTTCAGTTTTGCAACTAAATTAAGATTTAAAATAAATTAAAATCTAAATTTGGCCATGATATTATGGATAGTGTAATAATTTAGTGTTTTCTAGTTTTACTGTTGTGTGTTTCATAAAAATGTTGCTTATAGACTTAAAGACGCATATTACTACGAACTAGGGATGCCCCTGATACCGATAGCGATATATCGGCGATATCGCGAGTTTACCGATATTTAGAAATCGGTGACATTAAAGTTGCCAATACGTCATCGCCGGACTTTTTCCGTTCATTCTTCTCTTCTCTGATTAATTAACTATTATATATTTTTACAATAAATACTACGTAAAAGTACTAAAAGTTTGTAAGAAAAACATAAAAGTAATAATCTTCGTATTTTCCCTTTTATTTTCAATGTTTTTCTCTTCATAGGAAACTTCTCCTGACGATAATAATTAATACAATAAAAAAGATTTAGCAAAATTTTTAAGTTAATGCGATATGCGATGACCAAGGCAATTTTTAGATTTTAAAGGTATGAACAATTTCATCTGCCTTCATACCCACAGCTTTTCATACTTTTTTTTATTACTCACTAACAACTGTCCGTATCGCGATCGATATCGGTCAATTATTTTATAGAAATCCTTATAGTATCTGATAAAGTACGTTTCGACGCAAATTTTCAGTGAAGAAAATAAAAGAACCCTTACAGAAACATTATGGAGTTGAAATCTTCTGTTCACAAACTAAACTTATTTTAGATACATGTTATCTTTACCAAATACGTTTTCTGAGGCGTAGATCAAGAATCTTTAGAAATGTCACCTACAAACTAGTCTGACAGCACTAAACGTGTTTTGTCACTTTCATCAAGAAGATAGCGACAATTTAAAATTAGTTTATTGAGTACGCTACAAAATTACCACCAATGTCATTATAATAATCACATTATTCCCAGCTATACTAAAAACCATGTTTAGTCTTACTGGAGATTATTTTTCACATATAAAATGTGAAACACAATCTTGAAATAAATAATAATAAGTACTTATATTAACTCATCGATGTCAATGAGAAAATTCTAAATACATAATTTAAATTAGCGTTGTATAACAAATTATTCGTTATTGTAATATGAAATGCAGAGTCGTAAGAAGATGAACCTATTCATAGATAAAATATAATTTTTAAATTTGATTACCCAGATTATATTTTTCCGTTCTGTTTGCTCGTCTACAGAACATCAAAATTTGCGGTGCATGGCTGCATCTCTCCACTTAACCCGTTTCTACTGGTCAAATTTAATAATTCTCTTACAAACACGTGGTCTTGTAGACCGAGAACTACTCATCATATTGCTATACGAAAATGCAGTTGCAAGTTAAACATTTTACCTGTTTCAGTTTTAGTTCTCTGTGTAGAATAGAACCTGCCAGCTCGTAAGAGACGAGCATAGTTTCAATACAAGACAAGAGATGTAGAGTGCTGTGCAGCAATTTAGCAGGTTTTTTACCGCTGTAGAGTAGGCGGTAGATTTGCACATTAGGACTGACATCTTGGTCGTAGGACGGCGAGGCACTAAAACCATCTATTGTGTCCATAGACCATAGACCACGGTTGTCTCTTTCCTTTAGGAGATCCTTTTGCTTCTACGTTATCGCATGAGAAAAAACATTAAAAATCTTAATAAGTAAAGATTGTATATTATATACATATCAGTAAATAAGCACAATCTTAGGAAATAAGACAACGTTTTAAATCACCAACTCCATCTTTTAAATTATTAAAAACAAAAATCATTCCGGATGTTTTATATTGATGTATTATTTATTTATATTATAATATGTGTTATTTTTCAGCTTGAACCAGCGTGTAATTTATCTAAATTTCAAGCTAGTTAGTTTTTGGCTATATAAAACTAAGTTCTACTATTTATTGTTGCTACGAGAGGTACTAAATGTAAATAACTTTATGAATAAAATAAAGCGTAAATGAAGTTTGGTAGACTTGGTGCAATATCCAAACGTCTCTTATTAAAAGAATTAATTTGAAAATTTGTAATTTCTTGGTCCCATTGACCACCGCGCGAGTATAGGAAGGTTAACACTCTTGATTACTAGGTCAATGGTGTTGTCGACGAAAGTGGAAGTGGCGGTTGGCCTTTTATAAAAACTCTTCCGAGTTATTGAATAAACGGATGTAAGCCTATGTACACACGCGTAAGACAAAGTTACACTTGAATTCTATTGCCTCTGTAGTCTAGTGATCCAGTCATGTGACTTCATGAGATTCCGGACTCCCTTCCTTGATCTGGCAGAAAAAAGAAGATTTTTTTTAATTCTAATTAAAAAAAAACGTTCGAAATTGGATAACTGCCTGGTTGGTGAAAATTTGCCACCACATTGTGTGCCCTGGTTGTACCTCTGTCAACTTTTTCGGGGATGCAAACGCGAAGAACGTTCCAATACGAAAAGTGAGGTTGAGATAGGTAGCCTTATTTACTTCTTGTGGCATTTGTGATTGTAAAGTGTAAAATTGACAATGAAATAGTTTCTTTAGGTTTTAAATAAAGTTTATAGATTTAAGAAACGCCTTTACTTGTTGTAAGCTGCTGCCCACAACATACAAGTATCATTTTAGTATGACCAAATAGATTAAAAATATTGAATTAATTTATAAATATAAAAAGCTAAGAATTTGTATGTGATTGAGTAAAAAATAAGACAAGCTCACGCAAAATACTGATACTTTTAGGAAGAAATACCCCATGTTGGTCCGGGCTCCTTTTTAGTATAGACCATCTGCCTTTCTTGCCAGGCAGCTCGTAAAAGGCGAGCAAAGGCTCACCGTCACTAGCACCGTGACATCTGACTTGGTGGTAGAGTTTAGCAGCGACTCGCCCGGATCGGTACCTCCGCCTTACCTATTCCTGCCGCCATAACGTCATGACGGTAAGGTAGCCGGTAAACTTGCTTTTGCTCGAGGCCTAACATCCAGGCCTCAGGTTGGCAACGCACCATTACAACCTTTGATGTCCCTAGGTGGCGTGAATTTCTTAACATCAGGAAATCCGTCTGCTTGTTTGCCTTCCAATATCATAAAAAAAAATTTCAAAAATTGTATTTACGAATAATACCAACTACAAACAAACTTCATTCACAGCTATCGAAGAAACAATAATTTCGAAAAGAGCCCTTGTTTAGTCCTCGGGACCAATTTTTCTAGATATTATCAAAAAATAGCCTTTTCATAAACTTTTTTTCTTTATGTTTTACTTAAAATTATATTAAAGAAAAAGAAATAGATAAAAAATTAATAAATGTAATGTTTTGATATCGTGTTATTTCTTAGTATCATGTACACCTGACTTTACAACCGCATTCGACCACATAACCTTGACTGAGTACATGCACCTTATAAAGTAAATGAATGGTATACGTCTGCCTTGATATGTGGATATCAGTTCTCGGGTAAGGACATCACAGGAAGTTGAGGAAGTTATTTATAATGTTTGAGGGAAACCGGTAAATTTTGCTTTCAAACGACTTCAAAACAGCCAGTTTGTGATTATTATTTTATTGTGTTTAAAAACTTTTTACTGGATGAGCTTACTTTTTATTTTCTGTGATGTCTGTTACATTCAAATTTTCACCAATCAGAAAACACTTGCTTTCCAGGTATTTTCCAGGTGAAAAATTTAAATATAACAGAATAGAATAGCTACTTATGACATTGCGAGAATAAGTATCTTTGGCTTATCCTGGGTGCCCATGTTGAGCCTCTGCTTACCACTTATGGGATACGAACGCGAAGATACTAAATATGTTATATTGTAAACGCGTGCCTTTATAACATTTGTACCAATACTAGCTGAACCGACAAACGTCGTTTTACAATTTCAATATTTTTCAAACATTAATTTAGTAGAAAGAAATAAAAGGGTGAACCACCATTTTCGCTTAAGTGAAATGAAGATACCTATTCTTAGACCTATGGAATGTGAGTATAAAATTTCATCAAAATCGTTTCAGCGGTTATAGACGACAAACAATGCAATGTTTGTAAATATATATTAGACGAGAATGTGCATTAGTTTGTTTGAATTCCTTTCTTTCACGTAACGTTAATCAGGTGATAGGAGAGTTAAGAGTGTAAATTAAGCTAGATAACTGTAAATGTTAATTAAACAATACCTGGGCATAGCCGGGCAATGACTAGCCAGTTAATAATTTAAAATATTTACTATTACTTACTATGTGTTTATACTGAAAGATTGACAAAGCAGATATACAATGCGAATATGGATGGATGTAGGTACCCGGGGAGACCAAGGCTGACATTTCACGATCAGATCAATCGGATATTATCCGAGGGTGGTGTCAAGAGTCTCCGAAGCCGGCGTGTTTGTATGAAAAGGGTTATGAATATGAAGGAAGCAAGACAGGTTTGTCAGGATCGTGAGGTCTGGCACTCGATACTCTCTGCCTACCCCGTAAGGGACTTGGTGTGAAGATATGTATGTATGTATGTATGTGTTTATACTGTTTGTTTTCAATACTTTTAGTTTATAAATAAAGTCCGTTTTCATATACAGTAACTGCATTGAAAGGGTTAAAAACCATTGACGTATGATATAATTAGTATTCATATTTACTATCACCTCAGTGTAGTGGTTCGATGTTGGATATGGCTTCACGAGGTCTTAGGCACGATTGCTGGGTTGGGTAATATGAAGGAAACTGTGTTTTCAATTTTCTGATAAAATAATGTTGCCCGGGATTGGAACTGCCCGGTTGGCGATAGATTTGCCACCTGTAATAACGAGGGGTAAAACCAATATTGTTGTGCATAAGTCTCGTCTCCACAGAATCAGTTATTATTTCATGGCTGACCCATGTATACGTTTTTACAATAAACTTCCCTAACATATTAAAGCCTTACCATTTGATAAAATTAATTAATATATTAAATCTAAGTTATATGGCCTAACCCTTAGGTTATTATAAGATGTCAGAACATTTAGAAGACGGAAATGCTAGAGAGTTATTGCTCTTCATACCGATCTCTATAGATTTTAATTAGATTTATAAGAAAAAAGCCTGCTGAATAGCTTTCGCCGGATCTTCTCAGTGAGTGGCATTGTTCCGATCCGATGGTAAATTTTAGAATTAAATAGACGCGTCACAAGAACCTTTGTATTGATCTACGTGAATAAAATATATTTCAATTTGAATTCCCTACACAATATCTTCGGTTAAATGTGGGTGCCCTGGATGCACTTCTGCCTACCGCTTCGTGGTATGGGCGTGAATATACTTTTCAGTGTATTTTAACAATTTTACCGCATTTAATACATAATAAATACCCTCTGTGGTCGTGCGGTCCAGCGCCGGACTTGACTTCTTGAGGTCCCGGGTTCGATCCCCGGGTCGGGCAACAAAAAAATTAGAAAATACATATTTTCAATCTCCTAATAAAATTAATGTTACCCGGCATTGGATATGTGCCCGGTTGGCGATAGGCTTACCACCTATCACATTGTAAGACCTAGTGTCTTCGGCTAGTCGTGGGTGCCCTGGTCGTGCCTCTGCCTACCTCTTCGAGGATATGGGCGTGAAGATACTTTAATACATAATTAATTCAAAGTTATCTACACATTTTTTGATTTGTTTTTAATTAATTTGTTTTTTGCATCTAAATCATAATTTTGTAGTTATGCTGCGTCTTACCTATTAATTTAAAGCGTTCGTATGTACAAGCCTTTATAAAACGTGTTTGAAAAATTAATCTATCAAGATTGTAAAATTTTATTTTAATGGACACGTTGGTCGAATTATTAGCTTTGTTTAACATCCATTTGATGTTTCTATTTAGTTAACATACATTTAATTCAAAGCAATTAAGTTTTACGAACCATAGTTTATATATAATGTTACTTTATAGTAAATTGTTTTTATCGAGGGTATAGGCCTAACTCTGTTGATTTGTTAGGTTCAGGTTCGATTCCCGACAAGGCACGAATGTATATGAACATTTAGATATCTCTATTTCTAGGCCTATGCCTGCCGTCCCTGTATATTATTATTTTTTTATGTTATAGGAAAGCAAACAAGCAGACGGATTTCCTGATGGTAAGAAATTAACGCCGCCTAGAGACACCAAAGATGGTAATGGTGCGTTGCCAACCTGAGGTCAGTCTGTTAGGCCTCAAGCAAAAGTAAGTTTACCGGCTACCGTACCCTCCGAACCGGAACACGTCATGACGTTATGGCGACAGGAATAGGTAAGGCGATGGTACCAATCCGGGCGAGTCACTGCGAAACTCTACCACCTAGTCAGATGTCACGGTGCTAGTGATGATAAGCCTATGCTCGCCTTTTACTAGCTGCCTGGCAAGAAAGACAGATGGTCTATTCTGCAAAGTAGCCGGACCAACACGGGGAAAATATATTATATTACCTATGTTTGTATTTATTTAAGTACTTAGTACTAGAGTCTAGTAATAGTAAGTTGGCACACGTCGTCCTGTCCTATGTTAAAGTTGGTATTCGTTCGCACGTGATTCGTCGACCTTGGGAAATAGGGATTATTTTTGAAGTGAAAACTTCTTTAGCGGCGTTGCGCAATTTTTTGGAATAGATAAAAACTTCTAAATAGCGTCAGGATACCTGACCTGATCGAAATTTCGTAAGATGGCGCAGGGCGCTTGAGCGAATGTTTGTATTGTCATGTTTGTGTACGATAGCGCAATAAAAGAATATTGTATTCTACCACATAAAGAATAGTACATTCATACTGATAAAATTAAAGCAATTCGTGCAAAATTATGCCCTAACCATTTCAGAACATCAAAAATGCACTACGTTAACATTCAAGTTATCACCTCTGCCTGCACTCCCGGAGTGCAGTCCGTCGTTTTTTTTAATTATAAGATTTCTAGTATTATCATTGATTAACACCCATAGCATCAACAAATAATTTTATTACTTTGCCTTTAGCAAAATAATGCTTTCTAATGTGATGAATTATGAATTTAAATAAGGAATACTTTACTTAAGGCCACTTGCACATTCCCGGATTACATTTAATATTGAGTTAAACTGTCAAATATAAGGTGATTTTACCCTAGTTAGACGCTAACTCAGTGTTAAAGTCTTAACACAGTAACGTGTTAGTGACCCTTAAAGAAATATCCTAACTCTTTAACAACTCGATAGAAGCCATGTAATATTTCATGGATCAGAACAAGACATTGGAAGTAAAATCCCAGATCCCTTCTATACAAGGGTTGCCATCTTAAGATTTGTCTTGAGATTGTGGTCTGCTTTTGCTATTGCCAAGGGTTGCCATCTTAAGATTTGTCTTGAGATTGTGGTCTGCTTTTGCTATTTTCAAAATACTGAGGCTTTTTGGTATTTGCAACAAAAAACAATAAAATTTAAGCATCCCTTTAATAAAAATATTGAAATTACAAAGTAAAAACATTTTTTCTAACTTTGGTCATAATTAGATAATTCATGTCCATGCTTATTTATACAAGTTGTAATTCAGTTTTGTCTATACTAATTATAAAAAGAGGAAAGATTTTATTTTTTGTTTGTTTGTTTGAAATGAATAGGCTCCGAAACTACGGGACCGATTTCAAAAGTTCTTTCACTTTTAGAAAGCTACATTATTCCTGAGGGACATAGGCTTTGTTTCATCAAAATCGGTCCAGTAGAAGCCATGTTACGCAGGCGGAGCTGCGTGAAAGTGGTAGACATATTTAAAACTTATAATTTAAAACAAGTGAAAGAAGTAAAAAAATGAAAGAGTAACGAATGTAAAAGAAGCTAGCATGTAGGCATCGTGACATTTGACACTTGATACTCTCTCTACCTTCCCATGGACTTGACGTGAAGATATGAATATAAGTAACGAATGAAAACGAATATAATCTGCCTTTTTAAATTACTACTTACATTTGAGAATGATTTTGCATACTGCAATAAAATTTCAGATTTTTAAGTGACCCCAAAAAAGGAGAAGGTTCTCAATTCGACTGAAACTGAAAAATTGTGATAAAACTAAGATGGGACCATCATCTTAGTTTTATCACAATTTTTCGGTTTGATGACCTCATTATAGATAATGGTGTAAAATTTATGCAGTATTAAGTATAACGCAAAAACTACTGGTAAGATGTTGATAAAATGTATGTGAAACCATTTCGGAATAATTTGCTGTCTTCCGAAAAAAAAAATCGCGACGTGGTACCAAAACTACCAAATGAAATAGTTCGAGTCGGTTTTTGCAGGTTGACTTGGCCTAATTATAATGTAACTTTTAAAAAAAACGCCGGATTGCACTCCGGGAGTGCCGGCCAAAGTGACAACTTAAAAATTAGCGTTGTGCATTTTTGATATTTTAGAAAGGTTAGGGAATAATTTTGCACGGGTTGCTTTAATTATCAGTATGAAATTACTATCATTTATGTGGTAGAATACGATATTCATTTATTGCACTATCGAACACAAACATGACAACACGAACATTCGCGCAAGCGCCCTGCGATTACAAATTTTCGATCAGATCACGTGTCCTGACGAGAACTTAGAAGTTTTTACCCATTCCAAAAAAAGTGCGGAACGCCGCTAAAGAAGTTTTCACTTCAAAAATATTTTTTTGCCAGCATTTATCTGGCAACCCTACTCGTGTGAGGAACCTCTAACGCATAAAAGACGTCGATGATTATGCGAAACATTCCTATTGCGTGTCACAGGCGGAAAGGAGATAAAAAATAATAACACATTCAGCGCCATTTTTTCATTTATGTCAATTGCTCTTAATTCTTAAAAGTATAATAAATGAAACGTAATCTCGAATCTCAAGCGACTTTCTTTCTCTGGGAGCTTCAGAGATATCACCTGAGAAGACCAAACAATACTCATTGTTATTTTGAAGAGTATCGTTTGTGAATGCAAAAAGAACCTTATTGCTGTGGGAAAAGTAAAAATATTGTAGTATTCAAAGTACAGTGACATCACTTTTGACACATGACACAGCGAGATGGACAGATTGTAATGAAATAATAACTTGTATGACCGTTTTTTACTCGATTGCGAATAAGGGTTATGTTTTTTATGTATGTTTATCTATACTTATAAAATAACATGTTCTGAATGACTGATTCAACATGCCGAGCAAAAACTGTTAAAGTTACAGCCATGAAATTGGTGAGTGGGGTCGTTTTACTGAGTAGACACCCACTAACAACGGAATTTTGAAAATTCCACCCCTATTGGGTGAAATAGGGGTTAAAAGTTTGTATGGGAAACTGGCATTTTTTTAAGTTAGAAACATGAAGCATTATTTTTGGGCTGCTTATTAAAAATAATTAAGATACGTAACCAAGCGTTACTGGAAATTGTCCCCTTATGGAGGTGAAATAGGGGTTGATAGTTTGTATGAAAGTCCTTATTAATGGGCTATTAATTAAAAATAAGTAAGTACATTCAAAAAGGAAAAAAACATTTATACAGTTTTTAATTCCACTCCAGTTTTTTTATGATAATGGAAGGCAAACAAGCAGAAAGATTTCCTGATGGTAAAATATTCACGCCACCTAGACACACCAATGGTGGTAATAGCGCGTTGCCAACTTGAGGCCGGGATAGAGCAAAAGTAAGATTACCGGCTACCTTACCCTCCGAACCTAATACAAATCAAAACTAAAAATGCCTTATACACTTACAACACACTCAGAGAATAAAGTCAAATTACATTAAATCTATCATTGAGTCAGACTTTTTTATGGAAAATATCGAATTAATGACTAATTCAAGAAATGCTGACGTATCTGAGTGAGGCCTCTATTTGTTTTTTATATCTTGATTAATAAAATAATAAAGTAATCATAGTTTAATTAAAACGTTTATGTCATACTAATCTATACTAATCAATACTGCTGGGATAAAACGTATCAAATAAGCTAAAACAATAGAACAATGCTCCAAATAATAGTACCACCATCATCATATCAGCTCTATTACATCACAATATTTCATCATTAAACTTAAGTATGTATGCCAAAAACAAACTTCGGTTAAGAATAGCTGTGTCCAAATTATGCCATATATTATGCCATATATGCAATAATGCCATCTTGACAAACAAATTTACAATAGGATATAAAAAAAACTTTGTAATATGTAGGTATAATATAGATTGAACCCGAGACCCACGCAAAAGAAATGCATTTTACAAATTTGTTCACAATTGTCCGCTGGCAATAATACGTGAAACTGCCTGAGAAAGCTATTACTAGCTATAGTCTAAGATCCGAACCGAAGTCAACCTACATCGAGCTGATAATAGGATGAAACATATATTTTAGAATAAACTAACTGTTCCGGCAAACTTCGTTCCACGCGTTCAGTTTGTATGGGAAAAAATAAAATGTTGTTTTTCCTAGTTTAGCTTTTATACTTCTACAGTTGTACGAAATAAAATGTACCCTTTGTCCTTCTCCCGGTTCTAAGCTACCTTCCCATCAATTTTCAACCTGACCGGTTTAAATAACACGATTTTGTTACGATTATATATATTCATCTTTCATAATTATGTATTTATCGAGTTTTCAGTGTTTTTTAAAATGTATTCTGCTATTCGGGGCGGAGACAAATCCAACGAATCAAAAACCATGAAAATTGGTCGAGCAAATCTCGAGTTATAAGTGTTGTAATAAACCTGTCTTTGTTTGATATATTATATGGATTTAGTAGATATAAGGAAAAACAAAAACAAAAATATGCTAAAAATATTTTTCACCACATGTTGCATTATTAAGATAGTAAGAAAATTTTATCATTAGTATAACACCAGGTTAGCAAGTATAAATAGATATATCGATGCCAGTTATATTCATTTCATTGGTAAATAGGAAATATCTGCCAACATAATATGGGCTGTTTTGTTACTAACACATTTATGTATATGTAGGTACCTATAAGGCATGTTGCGAAAAATCGAAAGTTTAAACATTTTTTTTTAAAATAATTAAAATTAATTTGTTCAGGGTTTTTAGACAATCCATGTTTATTAGATTTATAATATACCAAATGTTTTTAAAATATGTTTCATTCTATTAAAAGCTCGGTTTAGGCTGATGCAGGTTCGAATCTCCTACTACAACGATTTACTATGCTGCCAAAGCTTTTAAAGCCCTGAACCTTAACTTGTACAGTATTCCGGTTCATATTACCGGGCTTGTAAGATCGCATTGCATTAAGGAGCATCTGTGTCGTGAGATAAACGCGCTCCCACGCAACTCCTGTTCCCCTGGTAGCTTGGAGAAATTGTTACAGATTTATACACGGTTTTGAGTTCATTCATTAATTATAAGGTTTAGCATAACTCTTGTTTCCCTGGTATAACAAACAATGGGTTTTCCAAACAATATTGCAAAACCTCGTTGGTCGAGTGGCTAACGTACTCGCCTAACTGCATCGACGAATCGCGAGGCTCGGGTTCGATTCCCGACGGGAGCAGGCATTTGTGTGATGAACATTTAGATGTCTGCATTTCCGAGTATTTATTAAATTTATTCTGGTATATTTAAGTATTTTAATGTAATAGTATCGTTGGCTAACACCCATTACATTAGCATATAATTTGCTTACTTTGGGGTTAGATTCAATTTATGTGACTTATCCAGGGATATTTATTAATTATTTATTTACTATTTACTTTTTAGAATAATGCTAATATGTACCTATACCCAAACTTCAGTGACTTAAAAACAGGACGAAATGCATAAACTATTTTTTTAATTTAACGACGTTACGTGGCGTTACTTATCATTTACAAAAATAATCCCCGGCAAAACCTTTATGTAATGTTGCTTAAAACCATTTCGAACACGTCTGCTTTCTAACAAAATAATCTGCATCGAAATTGGTTCATCCCTTCAAAAGTTATGATACCACAAACAGATAGACACATACACAGACATATGAAACATAAAATAACCTTTTTTCTTTGGGGGGTTTAAAAATACAAATATCAAGCCCACCCACGCGATATAAATATTCGATGCGCGATAATTTCGTACAGAGTTATTTGAAACGTGTAAACTATGGAATTCTACTAAGTACCGACGATGAAAAGTAATAATTCGAACTACAGTATTAAGAAAAAATCAAATGTCAATCAAGCAATCAATAGCATCATCAGAAGCCATAAGGAAGTCGTCAATAGGAAACAATTCCTCAACAAAAGAGGAGAAAACGGTACTTGTGGTAGGAAGTAACGAAGTATTCGCTAATGGATGCAAATGACATTCGCGAACGGTCTTTCCCACCTACGGTACCTTTGATTATCCCTTTACACCGTGACAAAATGTTACGTAATATCCCTGTATCCCGTTGAGCTATTCGTCATCAGGTCAAGTTCAGACGACCAAACGATAGCCAAAGGTCGAAGCAGAAGATCCTTTTTTTATACCTACACATTTTTAATAACATTTAGGTATTTGATTCAATAGACAACCGGTTTTTTTTTCCACTGCATTATCAAGGGTGCTCCTAGGGCTAGTGGTGAAACGCTTAAGAAGGTATAAAGTTAAAAAAATGTAGTAGGATGAAACCCATTGGAAAATAAAGGGAATAAAATTAATATTTAAGGAAAAAAAAATTACAGTCGATTTGTGGTTGAGAAGTGAGCGGTGTGTTTTAGGGGTAAAAAAACGGCTTCTCTCGATTTCCTGCTAAACTACAAGCCCTGTGGAAAAAAAGTCAAATTTATTTGTTTGTTTGAAATAATAGGCTCCGAAACTATTAGACCGATTTCAAAAATTCTTTTACCCGTAGAATGCTACATTATCCCTGAGTGACAAAGGCTTTGTTTCATCAAAATCGGTGCAGTAGAAGCCAAGTTACGCAGGCGAAGCTGCGTGAAACAGCCTGTATTAGATAAACTGTTAGGTCTCACAAATGTTCAAAAGTGCAATAAATACCCATAGTGCGTCTAATATCAGTTCCTATGCTTACAAATGAGCTGATGACATTGAATGTCTGGACAGATCACCATAAATTATTGTTGGGAACCATTTCTGTCACTACAGCTTTCAAATAAACAAACACATCAAAATCTGTCCCTCCGCTCAAGAGCTACAATACCACACACGTTATACTTATTACACACGCACGTTATACTTATACAACAAAACAAAACGTGTCTCCATACATACACATACATATCTTCACGCCAACTCCCTTACGAGGTAGGCAGAGAGTATCGAGTGCCAGACCTCACGATCCTGACAAACCTCCATACGTGTCTCCATAAAACTTGTAAATCCTTTTTAGGTCAATGTATACATTTCTACAATAAGCTGCGTAGTGTTATTAGATATCTACTTTAAAATATGTTTAAAAAATGTATAATAGCAAAATTATGTAAGAAAGGCTAATATAAGATCTCAGAGTATTTGGAAGACGAACACGCTTGGGAATAAAGATATCAATCTCGCACTGCAATTTGTAATGTAATTTGTCATACTTTTTATTTAAGTTAAAATTAGATTGCAATTTGTATTTTTTTATATAGTTTATTATGTTACTATTGGCATTGAAAAAAGACAAGCCCACTGAGTTTATTTCCCCGGATCTTCTAAGTGTGAGGCCGCGATTGCGATCCGGTGGTAGTTTAAAAAAATGTCGACGCGCACAAGTACCACTTGTGTGATTTACGTGAATAAAGTTTTTTCTGATTCTTACCCCTCGTTCGTGGAGAAAGGTAGTCGGTATACTTACTTTTGCTCGAGGCCTAATACCATCATTACAAACCACCCTTACATATAAAAAAACTTAAAACTAATCGTGTAATTTTGTTGATTAACTTTTAATAGTTTGAACTGAAAATTGACATTCAAGTCTTTATTTAGCAATGTTGATATGATTACGAAGATAATGATCCATATTACAGGTACACAAATATTTTGAGATGGTATTTTTGATAAACTTGAAGTTTTTGCGCAACATTTTTTTATGTATTCCGCAACAAATGATGACACGTGCAACCATGACAGCGTGGAACGAAAAAAATCCGCATTCTGGGCCGTAACAAAAGTATTTTAACCTATAATTATATTGCTGATCTAGTATAGAAACATTATAGCGATAAGTAGTAATTACTACTTAATTTGAAGGTTTAAATATCTACTCAGTTATTCATGTGTTATTATGGAGATTACTTTTGCTTTTAACCGACTCCAAACAGGAGAGAAATTCCACTATTTTTTAACACCCGACGTAAAACGAGGGGTCGTATAAGTTTAACGTGTCTGTGTATGCGTGTGTGTCTGTCTGTGGCATTGTAGCTCTTCAGCGGATGGACGGATTTTGATGTGTTTTTTGTATTTGAAAGCTGAAGTGATCGAGATAGTTCTCGGTAATAAATTATAGTGATCTGTCCAGACATTCAAGGTCATCAGCTCATTTGTAACCGTAGGAAAGGACATTAGACGCACTATGAGTATCTATTTTACTTTTGAACATATGTGAGACATGACAGCTAAACCACCAATAAATACTGGTACAACCGAGCTGGTCTGATGATAGAGCTAGAAGATTGAAGACGTAACCCTGGAATGCCTAATGGTAAATCCATCGAGTTTGGACTCGTCAGATGCGTCTTAACTAGATCTGTTGTTATTTTTTGATAACGAAGACTTCACGAAAGGAACCTGATGGAAGAACTGGGAGGTGGCGGATGGATCATAGTTTAAAAATTACGGTATTACTTTTCGTAACATTGGCAATTTATTTAAAGCACATCAAAAAGAGAGGTGTGTGTAAGCAATACCGTCTTTAGCATAAGGGCACACGGGGCCAGTGCCCAGGGCCTCAGAGGGCCCCGAAGGAACGACCATTTCACTCACTTATAACTTTAAAATATTTTGGTTGGGTGCATTGCGTTTTACTCGTTGCCCTAGTTCGAGAGCACTCTATTTCGCAGCTTAAGAACTACTAAGTAATATTTCAATAATTATGAACATAAAAAGTGACATTCTTCAGAAAATTGAGTTTGAGGATTTAAAATAAAACCTTATATCAACAGAAAACCTGAAAGAAATTATTATCGTTATCATAAAAAAACCGCGGCTTACTAATATTATGAATGACATACTGTAATAAAGTAATGTACCAAATAGATTACCCAAAAAATCACAGTGAAAAAAAATTGTGAAAAAACTTTATATTCCAAAAGGGCCCCAAGTTTTCGTGTGCCCAAGGGCCCCGGCCTAATCTAAGACGGCCCTGTGTGCGCGTTAGATGTGTGTGTGAGTATGTGTGTCTGTCTGTGACATTTTAGATTTTAAGGGAATGGACCATTTGCCAGGGTCTTTGAAAATTTTTAATTTTAGTATTATTTTGTACATTTAACTATTTTTAATCGCCTGTGGTCTAGCGGTGTGGCGTCGGACTTGACTTTTTATGGTCCCGGGTTCGATCCTCGTGTCGGGCAACAAAAAATTTGGAAAGTGTATATTTTTAATGTCCTAATAAAAATTACGTTGCCAGGATTGGATATGTGCCCGGTTGGCGATAGGCTTGCCACCTATCACATTGTGGGACAGTGTCGACTAGCCATGAGTGCCCTGGTTGTGCCTATGCCTATCCCTTCGGGGATATGAGCGTGAAGACACTTTCGTACAATTATTACTAGGTGATTCCAAATTAATTATTAATTGTTTGTGCTACTGTGCTAGCTGTGCTAAAGCTACAACTTTAAGATGAAAGGCGCTGAAGATGAACTGATTAGAGAAAAAAGTCTAACTTAAATACCTCATAAGTACCTAAGCGTAATAAAGTACAGTGTGAAAGTATACGAGTGACCCGTATGGCATTAGCTACTAAGTACTACTACATTCATACTTCCATGCTACATTATAAATGCGAAAATATGTTTTTATGTTAGCTTTAACTCAAAATCGCTGGACTATGATTAAAAATTTGATAGGCATGTAGTTAGAGACACGTGTTCAAACATAGGCTATTTTTTTCTAATTCAACCCTTTGAAGACTGTAATAGAGGATAAAATGAATTAATTACTTAATGCGCTTTATTATGCACCGAAATTTACAAAAAAAGACATTCTGACACTTATAGTAAGTAGGTATTTAGGTAACTTAAAGTACACAAGGCAGTCTTATGGTTTTGGAGCTGAAACCTAAAAAAATATGTTTTATGGTGATGAAGTCACGAGTAATCAGCTAGTGACATTCAAGTCAATGTCATCAGTATGGCCTTGAGGTTCAGTCAAGATGCGCATGCGCAGCATACACAATACAACATTATCCTCGTCATTGTCAAGTCGCCTTATGAGTCATTCAAATTAAATAAACCTGGGCTGTTTGAAATATCGGGATTTTACTTTTTGGTTGTTTGTACACAAATCATCAACCAAAATAATATAACCAAAAAAAAAAAATTTTTAACATCTCGGAGTGAATTCGACATGTTTAGTTATCTAAGAAAATATAATAATAATAAAAAAACAGTATCCTCACGCCCACATATACGAAGAGGTAGGAGAAACGTTATTTTTATTAAAAAACTAGTTGTTAGCCGCAGCGATGCGCATCGTGGTTAATGGTTCCACAGAATCACTTTTTCGGAACCAAAACTATCCTAGAAGATAATCCTAGTTACAATTTATGTGTGTGCCAAATTTCATGAAAATCGGTTCAGCAATTTTTGTGTGAAGAAGTAACAAATAAACAAATATACCAAATTACACATTTATAATATTAGTAGGATTCAAAATACTAATACGTTTTCTAGTTATATTTTGTTATTAAGTCAAAAAAAAACATTGAAAATGTTTCATTTTTAAACATGTTTTAATGTGGCTAGAAGATTTTGCAAAGTAACACAAAATCCACAATAACTATGGAAGTCCGAAGCAGGAACATGTAAGACGGCCAAATCAATCCTGGAGAATACAGCTATCTACCACGATGATGATGACCAAGAGCGTATCCAGGAGAGGGTCATCAATATGAGTGTTTGTAGCGAATTGTATGACGCTATTTAATTTCATCTGTAGAGCTACTCTTGAATTTCGATTTCATTTAAAATGGAAATTGAAATCAGATTTGTCATTTTAGGTACACTTGAACAAAAGATTACTGGATTATTAACATTTAGTTCCAAAAAAATCAATGAATCCGATACCATAATCCATTGTTTATTGCTAACTGGATGTTAATAATCCGCGACTAGTATTACGTTCAAGAGTACTTAAAATTACATATTCGATTCCAATTTCAATACAATCGTGATTCAAGAGTAACCTTAGGTACTGATAGGCATCTAGAACCGAAGATAGCAGTGGTTCAATTCCTCTTCAATCTTCCATCAATCTTCAATCTTCAAAAATAATAGTGACAGAGGAAGCGACTTTGCTTTATACTATGTAGTGATTTTCTTATACAAGCGGACTATTAACACTTAGTTCCAAAATTAAAAAAATCTTATAAAACAATTAATTGCCTTATTGTTATATAGCCCTGCTGAGTGATGATGCTTGTATAGCGAAACCGGTGGGCTAAACTATAAAAATAAAAAAATATATATAATAAATAAAAAAAATATATCGTGGAAAGTACAAGTGTTGTGAATAAATTGTTTCAATTAATTGCTTATTACTAACTAGGAGTTAATAATTAGCTACTACCATGTTCAAGAGTAGCTACCTAAAATGAAATATCCGATCTCAAATTCCAATTTGCATGAAATCGAGATTCAACAGTACACCTACTTTTAAGTACTACTGAGTTTGAGTACAAAATATAGACAGGTTTATATTTTATGGCTTGAGTACCTATGTGTCTCCTGGCTCAAGGATCAATTCTGATCTTGAATCTGTGGCCCCAGGCTTGAAGAAAGGTTCCGTCCCTGATGATGCAATAGGAAATTCGAACTAAATTGTTTCTTACGGTGAACCTATTGACATTTGCGTTTAAGATACAATCAAAGAAAACGTGATGATAGGGCTGAGATCGATCACGCGCGTTGTGATAATCGATTACAGAACATCTTTTATTATGCAATCGGATGCGGCCTGGCGATATTATTGAACTAGCACATGCCCGTGGCTTTGTCCTCGTCTGTTAACTAGTGTGTCCATGCTAAGAAAAAGTCCATATCACGTCCAGATTTTTTGAAAACAATAAACAAATAGGTATAGACCTTTCATCAGACTTATTTATTTAATTTTTATAATATTGGAAGGCAAACAAGCAGACAGATTTCCTGATATTAAGAAATTCACGCCGCTTAGATATAAAGGTGGTAATGGTGTGTTGCCAACCTGAGGTCGGGATGTTAGGATAAGTAAGCTTACCGGCTACCTTACCCTCCAAACTGGAATACGTCAACGACAAGCACTGAAGTTATGGCGGCAGGAATAGGGAAGGTACCAATCCGGGCGAGTCGTTATGAAACCACCACCTACCAACTAGTTCACTTTTTGGTAGAGTTTCGCAACAACTCGCCTCGATACCTACCACTACCTAACATATTCCTGTTGAGGTCCCGGGTTCGATTCTCGGGTCGGGCAACAAAAAAAAAAATTTGGTTATTCCAATTTTCTATTTAAAAAACATTGCACGGGATTGGATATGTGCCCGTTTGGCGATAGGTTTGCCACCTATCACATTGTGGGACTTAGTGTTATCGGCTAGTCGTGGTTGCCCTGGTTATGCCTTTGCATACTTCTTCGGGGATATATGCGTGAAGATAATTTTTTTCCACTTACTTTTGTTAGTGTTGTATTCACCAAGATGACAAAGACCATCAATCTGTAACAAATAAATACAAGTGTTTAGTTAAATAGATAAAAAGAAAAAAATCATCCAATCCAACACAAAGCACGTAAACGTGGAAAGATTTCCTGCTGTCCGAGTCAGATATTTAGTTTTTTGAACTCAGAATAAATATCAAAAGTATCTTCACACCTCTATCACAAAAGAGTTATTTAGAAGTACAACCGCACTACGATTAGCTAAAAATAATTAATCCCACATTGTGACAGATGACAAAATTATCGCCAACCGAAGAGCTATAACAAAGACACCCACGACTAGCGATAGTTTGTCGCAAAATGGACATTTATCCAATTCCGGGCATTCATCGACATTCCAATGTTATTTTTATAAAACAGTTGAAACAACACATTTTGAGTTGCCCCAAAACATCAAACCCAAGACCTAAAGGCTCAATGTAGCTCAATGTAACAAGACGAGTAGACGTTAGGTATATCTTAGATAATATATATTTATTAATCTCTGGTTATATATATTTTGCCTCTGTGCTCTAGCGGTTCGGTGTCGGAATGGACTTCTTGAGATCCCAAAATCGATTCTCGGGTCGGGCAACGGAAAAAAATAGAAAGTGTGCGTTATTAATTTTCTAATAAAAATAACGTTGTCCGGGATTGGTTATGTGCCCGGTTGGCGTTAGGCTTGCCGCCTATCACATTGTGGGACTTAGTGTATTCGACTAGTCGTGGGTGCTAACTCTTCGGAGTCATGGGCGTGAAGATATTTTTTTAAATCTATCTAATTATAGAACATGTTTTTACTTTGTTCACAAAAAAGACTTATAGTTTGGATTTTTTAATGACTAATAATACAAGTGGTCGCTTATTGGTCGACCATAATAAATTTTAATATCTAGTTGATAAGAACGCCATCTATATTTCTCAAGACCAACTACTTTGTTTCCAAACTTTTTAGTGCGTTATCTGTGATCTTTTATCGTTATCATCAATATATTTGTTTGTGTGTGTCAAATGCATGGTAGTGTAGGTACTGTTTTATTTATTGATTTAATGTACTTTTAAGCATTATTATTGAGAAATATTAGTGTCGCGCAATTTTCGTCAAAAGGGTTCCAAGGTTTTGGCATCACGTATTAATATATAGATTATATCACTTCATAAATATGAAACAAGTCACCTTTACAACAAAATGCGATTTTTTTGCAACACTCGAGAACTACTGGGATAATTTAAAAAAATGTTTAGTTTTTTCAGATTTATCTTAGCCCTAAACAGCAGTGCAACTAATAAAATACATGAAAATCTATATATTTAAAAGAAATTTGTGTTAGTTACACTATTTATAACTCCAGAACGAATAAAGTGATTTTGCCAAAAATTGACAAGAAGGTAGCTTATAACCAGGAGACGGACATAGAATACTTTTTATCCCATTCGACAGCGAGGAAATCAGGAATACAACATTTCAATTTCTCCAGTACAAACTGAAAGGGTGGAAAGAATTTCGCCGGAAAAGAAAGTCATAGGTATATAAAAATTAATCATTGAAATACATGTGCTTGCTCGCATTACTTCCGAACCGTAGCTAATTTTGGTTCTCGATTGAAATCCAGTGAAGGTGCAAGAGATGGAACGCGAAAAAAAAACTGGTTGCACTCCGGTAGTGCCGGCAGAAGTGAAAACTTGAATATAAATGGTATACAAACATGACAACATGAACATTCGCGCAAGCGCTCTGCGCCGTCTTATTCATAGTAGGGGAGTCCAAGAGGGGATGTTTGGACTAACTCAGGGATAAGGGAATTAAGATATGGGAGATACCCTGTACCATTGTTGAACGCCTCCATTATGTATCAAATCTCTACATAGAGACGCGCATGTAGGGTTGTCTGTCTAATTTTTTTTTGGCTTGAAAATATACTCGCGCATGTCAGATTAAAGTACGGCGAGCTTATTGCATGCCAATAAGTCCATGTTTAAATTTTCTAATGATTTGGACAAGACGTACGGGAAGTAGGAGTTTCAGAAACTTTCAAAAACCAAGTTATATGTGTTAATTGTCCATTACAGCAATCTGTCTGATTGACATCTTTCTGCCATCGGGGACACATTAGGGATATATATTATTAATATCTGATGAGTTCGGCTATGATCAAGTGACTGAAATTGCTATTTTAGCTTCTAGACACGTAACGCACCGCTAAAAAGAAAAACCTTACATTACCTTTTTTACTCTCCACTATTCATTCGACAAAGTGCAGTGGGTCCCAATAACGCTGAAGTTACTATACATTTCGCATCGCGGGCGCCCCTACTATCACGCAAGCGCACTGCGCCGTATTACGAAATTTCAGGTCACGTGTCCTGACGCGAGTTTAGAAGTTTTTACCCATTCCAAAAAAAGTGCGCAAAGCTGATAAAGCAGTTTTCACTTTGAAAACTCTTAAAGGAAACTAGCAAAAATCGCCGTAACAGCTAGTATTAAATATTGATCACACTATCTCGTTGATTAAATAAATCATGTTCCATTATGTAAGTTTATTAATTGATTTTGTACTTTCACGTTGAAAGTAGGTGCAGGCTAAACCGGTGACTGGTCAGATGGGCCCATATAAAAACAATTTAGTTCTTACATACGACTTACGTAACGCCGAAATGTTCTGTGATGCACTCAATTGGTATCAAGGTAACCCTGTCGCTACTTGCATGCTGTACATTCATACCACCACCTATGGTTTTTGATTTTTTCTGAGCAACAGATAAAATACAAAACTAAGTTGAAAAAAACATTTTGACTTTCTTTAAAAAGAGATGACAAAGCAAACATATTATAATTAGATAATATATCAATTATTACTTTAAATTGAGTTTTTAATAAAGATTCCTTACAAATCTTTTTTCAACAAAATAAAAAATATTTTGTTTAAGATTCATAGTTGGAACGACAGTTGCAATTATTTTACACTTTCTTAGTGGTGGATAGTAAACTTTTCACGCAAACTCAATTCTTAAATCAGTTATAATTTATTAAAAAACATTTACTAGCGGACTAATTTGCCACACGTAACAAAATATTAAACAAAACAAGTAAAACTGACTATAAATACTTGAAAATGTACCAATAAAAAAATAACAATGACCATCAACAAAACATGTGATGAAGCAATTCGATAACCTAAGCTTTCAAACATGATAATCCGCATTTAAATCCATTTATCCCTTCAAAAGTTATGATACTACAGAAGGACACTCCCTATTCATGGTGGCAATTATTTATCGTATAGCAACGAGTCTTTCATGATTTCTGGATCTTTTTATTGAGCCTCTAAAAACATCATAATCTTATTCAAACATATTTGTGCTGATTCAATAATGGATCAGGGTCCAATGGACGCTATGTGCGAATATTGTAAAAGCTGAGGGTTAAATGGATCTTGATTCGCCATCGGCTTTCATTCTACGAAGAGCTGTCGGCAAAAACACGCGGAACAAGTGGCAGCCGGCAGGTCGGCCGTGGTGTCGACACTGTTCCCATTGTAACACGTTACGACAATTCCACCAAAGTGGAGACCATCTCTTGCATTTGTTTCACCGTCTGAAGAAATGAGTTGAAATTTTCGTGTGTATTATATTTACGACACGACCCGTGCCCTAAACACAAAGTTTTAAATTTATTTACAATCGATTCAGGTAAATCGCGGACGCAATTGAGACAAATAGACAAAAGTTTAAAAAAAATCAAAATTTACTTCGCTGCCCGTTTTTGTCGCCTGCACTTATTGTGTTTTTAATTTCTTCAATGAAAAGAAATACCTCTTATACAGTATTGTTAGGCCCATTTACACATTCTGGGGTTAAATATTTAACTCAAAGTTAGCTTCTAGCAATGTCATTTGACAGTTTAACTCAATATTAAACTTCACCTAGGAACGTGCAAGTGGCCCTTGTAAGTGTAGCTTTTGACAATCTGCAACCATTTTTATATGTTTACTAGCATAATATTAAAAAGGTGGAGTAAAAGTCCCCAGAAACAGTGGTGATGTCAATAATACACAATGACAGGGTTGAGAACAGATTTGTTAATCTAGAAATTTTACAAGTAAAATGGCAAGTAAAGTGGCACTCGGTTGCGCGATGTATAACAGTACAGCGCGATGGTTTTTGAAATATATAATATTGTAAGTTCCTTCGTTATATACAATCATTTCTAGATACCTGTAGAGTTACTCTTGAATCTTGATTTCATTCAAATTAGAAGTTGAAATCGGATTTCTGTCATTTTGTACTTTCGAACACAAATCACAATACTAACGAATTGTTAACACCTAGTTCCAAAAAATTTAACGAATCGGTATGTTATTTCATTATTAAATGTTAAATGATAATAATTCCTTAGTGTTGTGTTCAACGATACAAAATAACGTATTTGATAGTACAAAATGACACAAATCTAATTTAAATTCACAATTTGCGTGAAATCGAGATTCAAGAGTAACCCGTGTTGGTCCGGGCTCTTTTGCAGAATATACTATCTGCCTTTTTGCCAGGCAGCTCGTAAAAAGCGAGCATAGGCTTACCGTCACTAACACCGTGACATCCTATTAGGTGGTAGAGTTTCGCAGGGACTCGCCCGTATTGGTACCACCGCCCTATTTATTCCTGCCATCATAACGTCCAATGCTTGCCGTTGACGTGTTCCGGTTTGGAGGGAAAGGTAGCCGGTAAACTTACCTTTGCTCGAGGCCTAAAATCCTGGCCTCAGGTTGGCAACGCACCATTACCACCTTTGGTGTCTCTAGGCGACATGAATTTCTAACCATCAGGATATCCGTCTGCTTGTTTGCCTTCCATTATTATAACAACAAAACCCTTCTGATTATATATGAAGATCCCAAGAGTTATTTAAATAATTCTGACTGACGCTGGAAGCCAGCGTTTATAACTGATATGGCAGCTTTATGACATAATTAAATTAAAAAAGAAATCTTTGTATAAAAATATAGTTGTTAAATTAAAAAGATCCAATTTTTTTTTTCAAAAAAAATAATAATATATGTGCACTAGGGTTTTTGTTTCGTAAAACCGCTTGTTACTTTTAGTTA
>NJDC01001393.1:149634-165393 GCA_002245475.1 Calephelis virginiensis
AAGATAATAAGTGCTATCTTCATATAATCAATAACCAACAACTAAATACTGAATGTTATAAATGTAAATGATTTGCTTAAAAGTTAAAATACATGTAATTAAATAAACTTGATATCATAAATTTAAAAAAATTTGCATACCAATATGTGGGTGAATATTTTGGTATACTTATTTGGTATAAATATTTTTGTAATATTTTACTAACACACATATTCCGCAAATAAACTATTTTCGTTTCATTAAAATAAAATAGTTTTTATCTTTATTTGTACAGGCATAAAAAGTAAAACCGATGGGTTAAGTTTCTTATGGGATAAGAGAGAGCTTGGACTCTTCTGATGGTGCCTACCGTGGGCTATAGACAATATAATAGATACTAGTAGGCGCCCATTGCTCGAAATTCGACCATAATAATTTTTATTATGGTCGAATTTATTTATCTTGTTGATAAGAACGCCATCTTCACTTCTCAAGAGCAACTTAAAGTAGTTTTTAGTTTTCCAAACTTTTTAGTGCGCCATCTGTGATATTTTATCGTTATCATCAATATATTTGTTTGTGTGTGTCAAATGCATGGTAATGTGGATAATGTTTTATTTATTGATTTCATGTACTTTATAAGCATTTTTTTCAAAAACATTAGCGTTATGCACTTCTTCTACACATAAACTATAAGAGTGCCAAAATTTTATACTCCTGCGTCCGCGCAATTTTCGTAAAAAGGGGTCCAAAGTCTTGGCATCACGTATTAATATATAGATTTTAGGTCACTGTATTGTGGCCGGGGTATTATGCCGATTATGCGATTCTACCAGCTACCCCACTCTTCCACACGGAAAACGACACGGTCATTTTGGAAATAGGTAAGACAGTAGATCCATACGCAGGCAAGTTGCTGCAAATCACGTGAGGGAGGCAGATGGTCTATTATTAGCAGAGTATATAGAATGCGGGATAAATATACACCTCTACACAACATCCTTTGCAAGGTAGACTTAAGCAGAAAAGACCATTTGTTTTTTGAAAAATATGTATATACAAAAATCGGTTTTCTAAGATGGAAGGCTATGACTAGTTTGGGAACCTCTGGTAAATCATATCAAAATATAGATTAGCACTAACATCTAAATTATAATGTCCTTTTACTTTTCGATTTTTACTTAACTTTAATAGCATGTATTTCGTTAAGTATAATTTATTTGTAAGTGTATTTTATTATTACATTTTTAAAATTGTGTGTTTTAATTAACACATTGAAATTGAAAAAATGTCTCCAGTAAATTATTCTATTAAATTTTAAAAATACTGCTTGAAATTCTAGGTCTTTTCCACGTTTAAAGCAATAGACAGTAAAACTGAGTACATTCGAGGCGAGTCTGTTGGCGGCTAGCTAAACTGTTATCATTTGTACATAAACATTAAATATTTATTCACCTATGTTGGGGCATATACCAGTGCCGGCTTGAGCAAATTTAGCGCCTAGGCGAAAATTTCGAATACAGTTTTTATTTTTATTTTATAGATTTAAAACAAGCAGGTGACTTGTAAGTTGAGTTTCTCGTAAGTACGTCGAATTTAAGCTACGAGTTTTAGTCTACCGGCTAATCTACCACGCAGCACTGAATATGTAAATTATCAAGACTGATGATAAAGTGGCAAGAATACGTCAGGTGGTAGTGCATATTCGGATAAGCTCCTGCACAGCACTGTCCCTTCTGGCAAAAAACAAAAGAAGGATGGTCATAAAATTAAGTCAATTAAATGACTGTTGTGTGTTTATTGAAGCATTTGGATACATTTGCATAATCGCATTCTCTTTCTAACTATATACTGGTCAGAAGCTTAAAAAAATCACCGGTTGGCTAACCTATAAAAAAATATGTTGTGGAAAGTACTAGTGTTTGTAAATAAATTGTATGTCTCCGCTGCTATTTTATTTATCTCACTATTTTGTTGTAACAAAATATTGTTAAGATCTAAAGCCGAACTCAGTAACAGATCGATTAAAGCTAGTGCAGTCCTTTTCCATAAACCGTGAACAAACACACATACCAAACAAACACAAAAGACAATCAAATCTTGCAGTTTCTAAGCGTCGCAGTTAACTTTTCCAAGTTTATTGTTCTTTTATGTCTTGGACAGGGCGGCCCTGGCGTATACTTATGGCTACTAGTCACGCTAGTCTAAACTATTGTATGGAGTATAATATGGGTACCATCGGCACCATCGCGGCAACATTAAACAATACTCAAAGCCAACACATAAACTTTCCACCTCTTTCTCTTTTAGATTCGAAGTTTTATTATTAGGTACCCATGATAATAAAGCTCTTCATTTGATGCCCTTATAAAATAAAATTGAAAAAAAAAACAAATACAACGTTTTATTATCACATTAATCATATACGAAATATTTAAAACAAAAAAAACATCTTCACGCTCATATCCCCGAACAGGTAGGCAGAGGCACAACCAGAGCACCCACGACTAGCCGAAGACACTAAGTCCCACAATGTGATAGGTAGCAAGCCTATCGCCAACCAGGCACATATCCAATCCAAAAAACTCAATTTTCTTTTTGTTGATATTTATTTGCTTGTTATTATTTAAACCACTATCATATAAATCCGTCTGAAACCTCCGTTTAATAAAAAAATACCTTTTTTTATAATATTGGAAGGCAAACAAGCAGAGAGATTTCCTGACGGTAAGAAATTCACGCCGCCTATAGACACCAAATGTGGTAATGGTGCGTTGCCAACCTGAGGCCGGGATGTTAGGCCTCGAGCAAAAGTAAGTTTACCGGACTTCTTACCCTCCAAACCGGAACACGTCATGACATTAAGGCGGCAGGAATAGGTAAGGCGGTGGTACCAATCCGGGTGAGTCGCTGCGAAACTCTACCACCTAGTCAGATATGACGGTGTTAGTGACGGTAAGCCTATGCTCGCCTTTTACGAGCTGCCTGGCAGGAAGGCAGGTGGGATATTCTGCAAAGGAGCCCGGACCAACACGTTATTCACCTAAACCAACTGTTATTTATGAACATCGCGTAACAACCTTAGAGTTTTATGTGTTCAGTAGAAACTGACCCTGAATAAGTGTTAATTCGTTATACACGACAATGGTGACATGAAGTATACAATGTTACTTTCCTTGTAACAAAGATGCGTGGTTAAATAGAATACTGCGGTTGCTATGATCTCTAAATTACCAAATTTTAAAACCAGAGGCCTTACCATGAGTTTGTATAGATTGTATGGGCTTTTCTCAGCAGCAAAATTCACTTGGACAAGTAGACCTGCATTGCAAGCTAAATAAAAGCTTGTAATAAAAAAATACCAATTATTCTTAAGACCATCAGTATTCAAGCTAAATTGAAACTTATGAAGTGATTTAAAGACTTTTAATGCACAGAACCTAGCGCTGTGCGTCGCTGGCAATAATGACTCAGAGACATAAATGGTTATCATGTTGGGTTCAGGCTCCTGATAATATCATATCGTCGCTTATATTACAACACCGCGAATATGCATTTTCGCTACTTTACGTTTGTGGAGATTCGTGGTGTTTATGTCAAAAATCGACAAATGACAACATTCGCAAGGATACTATTTTTGAAAATACGGCCTCTTATTGGCCGCTTTATTAGGATGTTATTGGACGAAAAGACGTAGAATTTATTTCTTGATCCGGTAAATTGAAAAAAAGCGTAACATAAAAAATGCATATTCGCGGTGTTGTATTATAAACGACGATATGTATTATACTTACCAAAACTTGCGTTTCTGTACAGTAGACAACACAGAAAAAGGGAGATCCTTTAATTTGTAGTTTTGTTTTCTTTGTAGTCAGATGTCTGTGTTTACTGTACTGTTACTTCCTCTTTGTGTAAACGATCAATCTGTTATTCACACATCGCCAGACAGTATAATTATATCAACCTATATTTCATTGACACGCCCTCGCGCACCAACTTGTCTCGGCGAAAGCAGCCGTCAACTCATTATGCAACTTGTTCATATTATGTTAATATGTTAAACAACTAAGACATACTAATATTTTCTTTTATTTGAAATAGAATTACTCACCACGTGGTGCTATTGCTAGTAAGTCTGGATGATGGATGGCTTTTTTACATTTAAGTAAACTGGTGGTCGCCCGTTGGTCGAAATTCGACCACCATAACTTTTAATATCTTTTTGATAAGAACGCCATCTTTATTTCTCAAGACCAAATACTTTGTTTCCAAACTTTTTAGGGCGCCAGCTGTGATCTTTTATCGTTATCATCAATATATTTGTTTGTGTGTGTCAAATGCATGATAGTGTAGGTAATTAATTATTTATTGATTAAATGTACTTTATAAGCATTATTATTGAAAAATATTAGCGTTCTGCACCTCTGCGTCCGCGCAATTTCCTAAAAAGGGGTCCAAAATTTTGGCATCACGTTTAATATATAGATATTCAATTTTAACTAACCGATTTTGATGAAACATGTTATCTCATCAAAGGACGAAACGAAACGATAAGTCAGACAACAAGGATTCTAAAAAAGGTTTTAGCTTCAGGGCATTTAAATAACCCAGTTGAAATGTTTTTACTTACAAATTTGTTGATGTTTGGAATAATAAATGTTTTGAAGGTTATAATAATTTCTTAGGAGTATATAAAACAACAATAAAAAATTGTATTTGGTATCTTCACACCCACACATAAAAGGGTTAGTCAGAGGCACAACCAGGGCACCAATGACTAACCCACTAACGGCCAATGTTAATAATGTTTCTCTAAAGATGGATTTCAAGCAATCCAGATAGCTGCGTATCCGCCGGCCTATCCTATACATAATTGCCATATTTGTCATGTCCACAGATATGTTATTGGCAAGCAATAACATAAAAATGGATCAAAATATCAGTCTTGGATATCAAGTTTTGGATTAGGATTGATTATTAATATTGGCCGTAAATCCCACAATGTGATAGGTAGCAAGGTTATCGCTAAAAGGGCACATATCCAATCTCAGGCAACGTTATTTTTATTACAAAATTGAAAATACGCATTTTCTATTTTTTTTGTTGCTCGACCCGGGTTCGAACCCGGGACCTCAAGAAGTCGAGTCCAACGTCGGACCGCTAGACTACAGAAGCGTTAAACAGCCGTTTTCTTATGATTATGATCAAAATATTTGTTTAAGAATTAGCTCGCTCAGATTTTGTGGACAGTTAACACATAAATTAGTTTGAACTGTATTTTAAGAGTAAGCATTTTCCCATTATTACAATTCTAGGTTATGATAATTAAGACTTAGTACGTGTGCGCACGCGTTAAGTTTTAAAGTGTGCTTGTTTTTGAATAGCTTATATATACAAAACAAAATTTAATCCTATTAATATTTTAAATGCGAAAGTTTGTCTGTTCGTTTGTTTGTATGTTACTCCTTCACACAAAAACCGATTTTCATGAAATTTGGCACACACATAGAGGGTAACTTGGATTAACAAATAGGATAGTTTTTATCCCGAAGAAATGGTCCTGTGGTCATTAACCAATGCAACGCCGGGGTCAACAGCTAGTCTATACATAAAAATGAATCCCCTTTTTGCGTGTGCATGGCATCGCCGATGAAAGGTGGACCAATTTTGCTAATTTATTTTTTGTGGTTGTGGTTATTGTCAGAAGGTTTTTAAGAAGAGAAAAACCAGGAAAATTGGAGGAAAAATGGGAAAAACAATACTTTGTTTTTTCCATACAAACTACATATTAGTAACTGTTAATATAACGCTAACGAAGTTCGCCGAGTCGGCTGGTTATAAATAAATGCTATTAAAACATTAATAGAATACAATAGAAAAAATCTTAATTGCACCAAATAGAAAGAAGTTTTTTTATTTTAACACTTTCCTGACGGTAAGTGATTATAGTGACCCATAGACATCATAGATGTTGCAGGTGCATCAATATCTTGTGGCCCAGATAAGACATACTTGCGAGTCTTCCGGAAACCCACGCTCCGGACCACAACATGACACTGTCATTAAGTGTATGTCATTAATATATTATGAATAGATAATGAATTATCGCCTCTGTGGCCTAGCGGTTCATTTGTTGGACTTGACTGCCTGAGGTCCCAGGTTCGAATCCCGGGTCGGGCAACAAAAAGAGAATTGAATTTTTCCAATTTTCTAATAAAAAAATGGTGCTCGTGATTGGATATGTGGGTTGGCGATAGGCTTGCCACCTATATCATTGTGGAACTTAGTGTCTTCGGCTAATCGTGGGTGCCCTGGTTGTTCCTCTGCCTTTTTATTAGGGGATATGGGCGTGAAGATACTTTATGAATAGATAATGCGGTGGATCCTGACCCGTGCAAGTTACTGCACTGCTATCTATCACAAGAAGTCTTGTTGATTATGACCCATTTAACCTTTTCTGGCCTCTTAGCAAGGTAGATAGGTAGTCTATTCCAACCCGAGACCAGGACCAACACGGAGAAAATTAAAATTAAAAAAACTTAAAAACTAAGTGACATACAAAGAACGCCAAAATAAATAGGATAAGTTTATTTACATAGAAGATATAAAGAAGCTTTTATTCTTTCCAAATTCCAAAAAAATATTTGTACAACCCGGGTGTAAAACATGTAATCCGCCATTTTGTTATGGCAGCCATTTTGTAATCAACACTTACTGCAGGTAGGTAATATTGGTAATATTTGCATCGTTATCGAAATGACCGAAATCTATAAACTCAGTTTGTCCTTAATTAATAAACTAACAAACAAATTAAAGGGTATTTTTTATATAAAATATAAACAGTTATTAAATGGTCTATCGCTAGAAAACCAAAGCACAAGCTTGTTCATTTAAAATATCAATAGATCAGAACAAAAATTTCTCTTTAAATAAAAAGTATAAATAAACTGGCACTTTCACTTGTTAGGCCAAACCTGTTCTCAATAGGAATGCGCGGGCGGTCCGGGACCTTGTGAAGTTACGATCTATGATATTATCAAGTTGGCAACGCATTATCACATTATCTTTGGCATCTTTCATACACTGTGTATTTTGATTAAAAACCTAACTGTTTATTTATTTAATTAAATGAGATTATACTTGACTGTCGAAAAGTTTTTTTTTTATACGACGAGAAGGCTAAGATTTATTGACGATTAGAAATATATGCCTAACCAGTAATAGTGAGTTTCCAATCTCATTAATTATGAACCTGCATAAGACGGTCCTCAGGTGCTTGCCGCTTTTGTGTTACCATCTAAAAAGGTACGGTAGCTTTTGAACTTATTAAGGATGTTATCACCCTAACCTCATGTTAGCAACATACTATTATAAGGCGACCCGTACGCGAATGTCTTAAATCCGTTTGCGATCCTTTGCATACATATCTTCACGCCAAGTCCCTTATGGGGTAGGTAGAGTATCGTGTGCCAGACCTCACGATCCTGACAAAGCTGTCTGGCTTCCTTCAGATTCATTACCCTTTTCATACAAACACTCCGGTTCGGTTGCATTGTTTAAAAAAATGCATTTTGTTTTACTACTCGATTTTTAATGATCCAAGATTTGAACGGTCAAAAACTGGAATTCTCTACCAAAGAAAGTATATCCAGAGCATCAGAACTTGCGTCTTTTATAAATGGTGATAGGCACCTTATTATGTCAAGCAATTAATAGCAATAAAAAAGTATTATCACGCCTTTATCCGCGAAGAGGTAGGCAGTGGCACAACAAGAGCACCCACAACTAGAAGAAGATACTAAAGACAAAGTGATAGGTGACAAGCCTACTGCCAACCAATCAATAATAGTAAATAACACCAAAATTAAAAAAATCAATAACCTCCGACAGAGGCTACATGAAATGTCGCAGAGATTTTTACAAGTTTTATGTCGTTAATATTGCTACGAACTGTATCGATCACATTAGCTTTGAACAAAAAAAATATCATCGATATCAGTTCATCCAATAAAAAGTTGTGATGCCACAGACAGACACATATACGCAAGCATACAGACACGTCAAACTTATAACACACCCTTTTCCTTGGAGGTTAAAAATAACGAAATGGAGAAAGTCTAAGACTATACACTACACAAAACTGTGTTTGTCTAGTTGTTTATCCTTCTTTCACAACAGAGCGATTTTAAATAAGTTTTTTGTATGTGGAAAGTTACAAGCCCGGAGAATGACATAAACATCTTATCCCTATATTAAAAGGGATGTCGCGGGAGATATAAACAACAAGCATGCGGGCGTACCCGTGGGCACCATCTAATGTTTCATAATTGAATTAAAGCTAGGACAGTAGATCAAGGAGAAAATGGTAGGGTTTTATTGATTACTAGAACCGACAAGTTTTCTATCACCATATGTGACCAGCTCTCACCGACGGTAAGCGACATCAATCAACGTGGCAGCTTTTTTGCTCGTTTTATTTATTGCCAGTATACAAGGTAAATGCACACTAGTGTTATAAATGTGACAATCATTCCAAAAAAGGAGGATCTTCATAGTTCAACTGCACGATTTTTCTGTTTGTTTGTTACATGATAATTTGGCCAATTGTCAACCGATTTAAATAGTTCTCTTTAGAAAGATAGGTCACAATTCCGAGTTTGTCTTATATTCGCTTAATCTTAGTACGACTACTGGTTTTTGAGTTGTAAATACTTAATAGTACGTACATTTTCCACTTAGGTATCTTGACGAGATCATTGATTAGATCGTCGAGATAAGTGAAATATTTATAGATTATTAAGTGTAACTCAAAACTACTAGTAGGATATTGAAAGAATTAATGTGGGACCATTTTGAAACCATTTGCTATCTTTCGAAAAAAGAATTATCAAATCACGAAAACCAAATGAAAAAAAGACATGTGGCACTCGGAGACTGCTGCGGTCAAGCTATTGCATAAGCAGGCATGAGTCACCAGATTGCAGAGCGAAGAGTATAACTAATCTCTTTTGCTCTAGACCAGACATCCCGGCCTCAGCTTAGCAACGCACCATTACCACCTTTAGTGTCTCTAGGCGGCATGACTTTCTTACCATCAGGAAATCCATCTGCTTGTTTGCCTTGTATTACCAAAAAAAAAAAAGAGCTAGTAAAACCGCGATCAACTGCTATGTAAAAAGTATCTTCACAAATATTTCCCAAAAAGGGTAGCTAGAGATCTGACCATGGCACCCATGATTAGCCAAAGGATTTTGATCCCTTAATGTGATAGGTGGCAAACGTATCACCAATCTGCAATTTATTCCATTTTGGACAACTTTTTTTTTAAAATGATTAAAAAAACATTTTTGCTGATCGGCCATGGTTATCGAACCCGGCACTCTAGTCAATATCAGACCACTAGACCAAGGCGATTATTATGTTGCTGTATCACAGTTGAATTATAATTTTATAAATATTTCATTATGTAGAGCAATGACTTAAGAATTAGTTTTACGTTAACAAAAACTTTCTTAATTTACCTACATTTAAATTTCAAGTTTAAGTTTAATTATCCATTAGTGTTACAATTGATAATGTTTAAACAGAATACGGACAATTATGCGTAAGTAGGTTTCCAAGAACGTAGACTACTTAAAAAGTATCTTTTTGGGTTTAGAAGGCAAACGATTACCTTAGCGGGATTTATGATTTTTTTAATGACTTGAATTTTTTTTAAAGAACGAATTTTCTACTTGATTCCATTGCCACCAAGTCTGGATTTTAAGATGTAATCCCTAAGGAGACATCTTCTGACCACGGTCCTTGGCAGTTGTAAGTATTACTGTTAAATTTCGATTTCATTCAAATTGAAATTGAAATCGGATATTTCATTTTAGATATTTTTTAAAACAATTATAGCGATTTATTCACATTTAGTTCATAATAAACAATAACTTATTTTATCTGATTCTATAATTTCTTTGGAACTTAAATTAATAATTCAAGAGGATCTAAAATTACATGTCTGATACCATTTTCCAATTTTTATCAAAACGTGATTAAACAGGAGTTTTTGGCGCCATCAAGAGAAAAGATGGTCGAAGTTTTTTCATAATTATTGAATTTCGTGTTGATATTGAGTGAAATTATTAAATTTTGATGGCATTTTGTGCAATTTTGTTCACTGAAAGTGCACAAATGAAATAATCATGAAGAAATTAGCGTATCGTGTATTTTCTCGTTGCCGCCAAACCTCACTACATGAGATTAAGTAATGAGGCCACCGCTTTACCCAAGATCCTGACATGACTTATTGACGTCTTATGACTAATGACTAATTATAATTAATTAAAATTAATATAAAACTTGATGCAAATTTCTACTTGACTGGCAAAATACTAACGTGAATGCCAAAACCTAAAGAAAGAACGAGATTAAACAGTAACTACTGAACCGAAACGAGACATGACAACAAGAAAGTCCTGATTTCGCGTTTTGACCCATTTAAAGTTATTTCAGTATGAAGGTAATTGTATTTTTACTGCAGTCGTCGCCGCAAGCAACTGCTTGTAAATTAACAAATTGAGTGATAAAGAAAAACACCAATTTTATATAATTTATTTTTGAGTACAGTAAAACTGAAAAAAAACGAGACCAATTATTGTATTACTAAAGTATCTTAACTCCCATATTCCGGAAGAGGTAGGCAGAGACACAACCAGGGCACCCACGACTATCCGAAGACACTAAGTCCCACAAAGTGATAGGTGGCATGCCTATCGCCAACCGGGCACATATCCAATCACAAGCAATTTTTTTTAGGAAATTGGAAAAACAATATTTTCTTTTTGTTGCCCGACCCGGGATTCGAACCCGGGACCTCATACAGTCAAGTCCAATACCTGAACTGCTAGACCACAGATGCGATTTATTACTACGTTGCGATATACTTAGTAATGCATACATTTTCATTTATATAATATTTATAATAATGATTTTAAAGGATAATGATGTCTCCATCATTATTGAAATCACAAGTCGAATCATGATAAAATTAATATGGAAACACCTGAAAAACATGACCTATCTTTCCAAAAAATTCAACCAATTTGCTATCGACCTAGTAATGGAGTAAGAAAAACAAAAAAACAGCATCCTCATCTTTTCGGAGTCAGTTCAAAACCGACAGCAATTTTAATATTCTAGTGGTCGCCCAATGGTAAAAAGGGGTCCAAAGTTTTAACATCACGTATTAATATATAGATTTCGTCTAACTACACAAAACAGTCTTTTCCTCGATTTCCCCGGAATTCCATTATCAGATCCAGCCTTAGTCTTAAGACCATCTGGGAAGTACGCTTTTTCAAATAATAGGTACAAAAATTATGGAAAAATCGATTTACGTTCATAAAAAATATATATTAATTGAACATATCTCGTCCTATTTTGGAGAATGTCATAAAAATCCAGTAATAACGGGCAGGCAATTTCTCTAGATAAGTCTAGACAAAGATGATTTGAAAAGTAAATGAACATAGCCCAACAAGTTTAGAGCGTCTTCAGCTTTCCCCCGTGAGAATATCTAACAATACATTGGAAACTATGTAACACGCTATTAATTTATCATACAATACTTAGGTACACCCAAGTGCTTATACGTATTATTAAACACATAGACGCCATACATTCATCATCACGCCAAGACCCTTGCGGAGGAGGCAAAGGTTATGATAATAATAATAATAAATAATATTGTAATAAGGTTCCTCAGTCTGTCGCCCTGACCACTGACGATTTAGTTTTAAGACCACCGTTTTTGGTAATTTGTTTTTTATGTTTATATTTTTAATATTTTTTTATGTTAAATATATAAACGTAGAAAATAAGAGATAATGAAAATAAATGATAATAATAATAATAAAAATAATAATAAAAACTCTTTATCGTACAACAAAAACATTAAAAGTACTACAACTATTACAACAGCAAGTAGATTATTTATACAAATGGTGGTTTTATTGCTAATAAGCGATTTATTCCAAACAACCAGCATTCAGAAAAAAGAAATATACAAATAAGGAAAAAGTTTAACATTAAAAAAAAGAAAAAAATAACGGTTATTATAATCGCTTAGTATAATCATTCTTTTAACCCTTTTTGACTTACTCAAAACTGTATGTTTTTTAATGTTTGTTACGCGATTACTATTCCGATTTAGATGCTTCTTTTTTAGAAAGATAGGTTATAATTCCGAGATAGTCCCATGTTAATTTTATCATAATCCAACTCGTTGTTTTTGAGATGTACATAATAGTACATAAATTCTTTAAAAAATTCACGCAGTAAAACAAAGTCGCTTTCCGCTGCCTGTCCGTATGTATGCTTACATCTTGAAAAGTTCGGATTTTAATGCGGTTTTTTAATAGATAAAGCTGTTCGAACGGAAGCTTTATATGTGTAATAGCTTAGTTTATCCAGCCATGCAAAGCTGGGTTGGGATACTAGTTACGTATTACTCAAAAGCTACTAGTAGGATGTTGATAAAATTTATGTGAGACCATTTTGGAATTATTATCTATTCTTCAAAAAAAGAATTATCAAATCGCGACGTAGTACCCAATAAAAAAGTTGGAGTCGTTTCTTGAAGTTTTACTCTACTCTTTTAATTACGTTATCTAAACACTACTGAACTTTCCCTGGCCGATCTGATGGCTCTAGTCTCCTAGACCTAGGTATATACCTAAATATTTGATCTTATGCCCATTGTCTGTTACTGGTAATTGAATAGGGGTTACTCACAAATATGATAATTTTATTGAATCAGGCGTTACTTTGCGGAAATCCATTATAACAGATGTAAAATAAGCCTTTATTTTGCTAATTCCGCGTAAGCAGTGTAACTGTTGTGGCAAATAATCATCCAAACGACATAGAATGTGACAAGCCTAACTGACGTTCCCACCACCCACCTCCGCGACCAGAACACGAATAAAGGAAGAGCTCGAGAAACAATATAAATTGTCACGTTTTTTACATGTGACAACCCTACCTAAAGTTCCCACCTCTCACCTCCGCGACCAGATCACAAATAGAGTCCGAACACAGGAAACAAAATCACTTGTCACGACCTTCGCCAAATTTGTCGAAGGACTCACCACAGAGAACTCCAAATCGCACTCGACGTACGTTTCGCCTCGACATCAGGAAGGTATCCTCAGGAAATCGACCGTACCGTACAAACGACGACACACGAATCGTTTATTCGTGTTCTGATCGCGGAGGTGGGTGGTGGGAACGTCAGTTAGGCTTGTCACATTCTGTGTCGTTTGGAGGATTATTTGCCACAACAGTTCCACTGCTTACGCGGGATTAGCAAAATAAAGGCTTATTTTACATCAGCTGTTAATATGATATAAGGTCACACGTAAAGAAAACAAAATCTAAAATATGTAACATTATAAATAGAAACATTGATTTTATTAATAACGATGTATTATTTTTGTGAATTTGAATGTCACTCTAGACGGAGATTCCACAAAATATGATCCTGCGTGTGACAATGATGGGGGAGGGATGAAAACCTCAGTCTTTACTGACGCAAATTATTTGTTTTAAACAAATGACTACTGCTGTCTACGTCATTAGGAATATTCAAAGATAAATGAATATCTATTTCGCGTATTCATAGCGATGTGATCATATTAGATATAACAATTAGATATTACAAGTTATTCGTAGTATTTTTAAAATATCTTGTATTAGAATCGTTGATTCAACCTTATTAATATAAGCATATAGTTTGCTTACTTTAGGTTTAGTTTACTTTGGCCTGCTTACTTTGAGTTTAGTTTGTTTTCTAAACACATTAACTTAATCATAAAATAATATTGCTGTGCATGTGTCTCGTCTCCATAGAGTAGCTACGCCATTCTTTCATGATCCAATGTATACAGATTTACAACAAACTTTCCAATTATATGAAAGAACTTCCAATTCATAAATTTAAGAAATGTGTTATATACCATTGCTGAATATTTAGCTGATAAGACCGCTTGGGGTTAATTGCTCTCCATGCCAATCCTATGTATGGATGTATGGATGTTTGTTACTCTTTCACGCTCGAATGGCTGAACGGATTTGTCTGAAATTTGGAAGACACATATATTGTGACCTGGATTAACATATAGGCTATTTTTAATCCCGATCGCACACCGGGTTTCTGTGAAAACGCGGGCGAAGCCGCAGGTAGCAGCTAGTCTCTTATAAATATAATGTATTAATTATTGCATACATATTTTAAAATAAAATAAGAGAAGCCCGCTGAGTTCCTTGCCGGATCTTCTCTGTGTGAGACCGCGTTCCGATCCGGTGGTGGATTTATTATTATATAGACGCGTCACAAGTGCTTGTTGGTTACCGTGAAATAAAGAGAATTTTGAATTTGAAATTGAGAAGTTAGTGTCTTGACGCTCGTATTCCTAAAGAGGTATGCAGAGCACAGGGCTCCAACATTTAGCCAAAGGTAGTCTACAATGCACTTGACAAACCTATCACCAACCATGCATTCAGTTCTAGCAACGTTGTTTTATTACGAAATTAAAGAAACAAATTTTGGTTTCGTCATCCGGCAATCGAGCCTTAGTCCTTATTAGTTATTTCAATGCCAACGTTGGACCACTAAATCACAAAAGCGATTTCTTGTAGTAGTTTATATTTTTTTTCTTAAATGACGATTATTAGTTAAGATATTTACATCGAGTCAAGTGAACAGGTAAAAGGGAACGTTGGTAGGGCGGACACGAGCAAGGAATGCGGTCAGTCGGTGTAAACATTGCTCAGCGTGGGCTCGCTGAGACAAGTACTCGTACTAGATGTGATTCTTTTTTAATATAGGACGATTAATCGCCTCTGTGGTCTAGCGTTGGACTTAAATTCATGCGGTCTCGGGTTCGATCCCCGGGTCGAGCAACAAAACGAAAATTTGGTTTTCCCAATTTTCTAACAAAAAACATGTTGCTCGTCATTGAATATGTGCCTAGTTGGTGATGGGCTTGCCACATATCACATTGTGGGACTTGGTGACTTGTCCGCGAAACGTGAAACTTTTACTTTCCTTATTAGGACGTACAGACGGCGAATGGATGTGGGTGGTGACAACCCTTTTGCCAGCAACTAAAATAATCTAGTCATTTAGATTGCTGGATTATGTCACTAGTACAGTCGATGAGAGTTATAAATAAGACTCTCTCAAATTTTTCTAGCTTTTTCTGACCATTGTAATGTTTTTATGTACAGGTGTATATAAACAAAGTTAACAACTTAATATTATATATAATATATTAATTTACATACAAAATTTTATAATAGAGTATAGAAATCTAATAGACATTTACTGGCTACCCTACCCTTCCACTATAACTGTTTTTACAACTTTGTTACGCGATTTGTTTGGCTAACATCGAACAGATATTAAGTATTCTTTTTTGATAATGCTCATGATTTTAAGATTTTCTCATATTAATTTTATCAAGATCAGACTAGCGGTTTTCGAGATTTAATTTAGCATGTAAACATTTTCATATAGCGTAACGGTGTTACGACACGGTATACGGCAAACAACAACGTACAAATATTGAAATTAACTTAAAAACAATTGGTCGGATCTTGACCATTACATGCGATAAACTCGAAATCATGAGCTAGGTACCTTTTATAAAAATAAATATCAAAACGCGACATAATAATGACATTGAAGTCTGTTTTTTGTATAGACTTATATAACAAGTCTGTGTGTGTGTG
>NJDC01001393.1:165437-183015 GCA_002245475.1 Calephelis virginiensis
CGATATGATTTTTTTCTACATTACATAAAGTTTTTGTTCAATTAATATTTTTAGTTTTAGTATTATTTTGTTGACATAGATTCAAAAACAATATTTAATTGCATAAAAACTCTAAGAGTTATAAATAAAAAACAAATTAATATTTATCCTGCATACAAGTTCGTTGTGTTTTTGAATTGTGAGAATATAGTTGTTTGTTTATATTGTATGTAAATATAATTTATCCATCATTTTAATTAATTACTATTTACGATAAGCTTTAACTAGATTTTGAACCAGCTTCGCCTTCCTAGAATTTATTTAATACCGTGTTAATCCGGGTCCGCTGAGTGGAATAGACCATCAGCCTCTCTACCAGGCAGTTCATTAGGGGTGAGCACTGGTTAAAATATAGATAATCACTAAAATATAGATCATCACTAAAATATAGATCATCACTAAAATATAGATCATCACTAAAATATAGATAATCACCAAAAAGACCACTGCTATTGAAAAGCTGTGCAACATCTTACCCGGGTAGGGATTCACCACCTTACCTATTCCTGCCTTCGTAGTGGCTGTCATATTCCGGTGTGACGGATATGGATAAAAACCACTAATCGCATAAACCTAATGTGGGACCATCTCGGAAAAAGGACTTATCTTTCCAAAAAGAATGATCAAATTCGTTTGGGTATTGGATGAGTAATCGCGCAACAAACATACATTAAATATAAAAAACATAGACACGAAAGATAACCTCCTCCCTTTTGGAATCGGTTAGCAATGGAAAACCATAAAAACGGGTACCAGCTTTAGTATTCAGAAGCGTCGTAGAAACCTTTCCTAAATTGGAAAACATTTACATAATTTTATGATTTTATTTTAATTGTTTTCTAACATTTATGTATATTTAAATTGTGATGACGTCTGTATGTACAAATGTCAGTAGTTCATTAAACGAAATCGTTGATAAACAAGTTGATGAACGTTTAACGATCACCAGCTTAGGATGGATATCACAGTTAAATTTAAACGCGATCAAGTTTATTGTCAAAGAATATAATAATAATAATATAATAAATACATCTTAGAAATACATTTTTTTTTCGTACAAACTGTATCCATGAACGAATTCGTGAATTTTCTTGATGCCGCCAAATTTCACTAGATAACATTGGTTAAAGATGCCATGCCTTACCAACAATCCTGTCTATCATAGTCATAGTCTATCGTCTATGACGACTTAAAACTGTTTTGAACAATTTCGATTTACAAAAATTGATGCAAATTGATTAAACTTGAATGGCAGATGCTAACGCCCATGCCAAAAATTAAAAGAGTAGGAGGAGTACAACTTATTCCTAATATTTATCCCAGCGTAATTTCCTGAGTCGTTCTGTTCATAATCTTTAAAAATGTAGTCCAAGTTGTCCTAAGCAAAATGTAATTAATTCTCGTTGAATGTAAGTGGTCGTTTAGACTAGTAACTACTAGTTTACCGGCGTAGTTACATCGATGCTGCCGGTCTCAAAAACCTTTCCGTTGCTCAGTGCGAGTGGTGAGGCACTGGCACATACCTCCGTGTCAATTCCGAAATATGCATTCGGAAAGTCGAGGTTCAATCATTCATAGTCACCAAAGATAGCGTTGATAATCTAAAATCATTTGACCAGCTACTGTTTAGATCGGAACACTTCTTCAGCACTGACGGGTGAGTCGGTAGAAATTCGTAAGACACCAGTAGCATAAGGTGTAAATTTTACTATTACTAAAGTTACTGTTTATTTTACAAATAATTTAAACTAACTCCATAAAGGATTTATCATTTTGGTCAAACGTGGTACCTTAAACATTTTATTGACACCCAACAAATGTTTTTTTTTTTATCGTGTCATGATATCGTCGTATATTAAAATTTATGCATTATTAAGTTTTGTACGGCCACCGTCCAAAATGCATTTAATCATAGCGAAGCGTCGGCAAATTTTATTTTACAATTTGTAAATCATTTAGTTCAATAAAACCACATCAAGTCGCCTCTGTGGTCTAGCGGTCTGGGTGTTGGACTTGACTGCATGAGGTCCCGGGTTCGAATCCCAGGTCGGCCAACAAAAAGAAAATAGGATTTTTCCAATTTCCTAAGTAAAAAAAAAATGTTGGTCGGGATTGGAAATGTGCCCGGTTGGCGATAGGCTTGCCACCTATCACATTGTGGGACTTAGTGTCTTCGGCTAGTCGTGGGTGCCTTGGTTGTACCTCTGCCTACCTCTTCGGGGATATGGGCGTGAAGATACACACACATCAAGTCCGCGCACGCGTCACGTTATTATTAGCAATTTGAACTCAATACGATCAATCAAGTTCCTTCTTTCATTCATCAATCTATCAATTCAAGGGACTATTAAGGTCTACAGATCCTACAAGTTTACTAACTCAAACTGCTAATCAGATCGTCATACAATTTATGTGGTAATCCGAAATAATTACCTGCATTTTGATAACAGAATTTTTAAATCGCGACATGGTAATAGAATGTAAGTCGGTTTTTTGCAGTTTTACTGCAATTGTTACAGTTTTGATACGCGACATTTATTGCAGTTTTATTACGCTTAAAATATTGCAGTATATTGCGCTTAAATTATTGCAGTTTATTGCGCTTAAATTGTTGCAGTTTTAGTTCGCTTAAATAATTGACATGAAATGTGTGTTAATAAGATGTAACAAAAATATTTAAGTAAACCAGCATATCCTACCACATTTTGATGTGCAAGTATTGTAATATTTATAAAAAGATATAGCAGTTTTATGGTGCTAAAGATATTTTTGTAAAATTATTAACTTTGTTATCACTGACACAAACACCGTTCCCCTTCGTAGTTTGTATTAATAATTATACACGGCACTACTAATCGTATTACAATAAAACTATTCGTTCATTACTAAAGAAAGGCGTGGCCGTAAAAATGTTCTTCAGTTCAATATACGTGAGCCATGTTTGCCTCGGGACTGTTGACGTATCCATTGTTGTTCTTTCACCAATTCTCGGGCGCTACCATGAACGAATATGGCAGTATTATTTCGATGTTGCTAAACGTCCACATTTAAAATCAACTTTATATCACACATCTTAAGGTTGTCTTTCTCCAATGACAATTAGTGTTATTTAAATAATATTGTTTTAACAGCTTGTGGTGACCCCCTGATATCGTTTTATAATTACACTTGAAACGATGTAGGTATCATCAATTTTTTAAACTTCAAAAAGAGGAAGATAATTTATTCCATTTAGCGTTTTATACGCACTTTTAGCGATTTCTTTATCGTTTGTGAACCATTTTTTTTTTATTTAAAAGAGTTTACTTTTAAAATGCCATTTTAAAGACACATCTGATGACCTATCGTTGAGATTTCAAAAGAAACATCAATTATTATATGTATTTTGGACGACCAGACGACATTGTAATTGAAGTGAGGTTGCCACCAATTCTAAAAAGGACATTATTAATTTAATTGGATGCTTTTTTTTGGCTTAGGTGACGTGATAAAAAAATAGGAGCTAGTTTTCTGTAGACATTTCAAAGAAAAAAAAACTTTAATTATGTTCATGCAGTAGTTTTATGTTTACAAACAATTTCGAATGTTTAACAATGGAGGGGTTTATATTTTATAACTATACATGATTCTATACAGCATTTTTTGTAAATCTTGTATATTGTCTCTCAGGATGTCTTATTCGGCAAAACCGATAGACTTCAAGTAATAGTGACGGTAAATAAAGATTCACTTGTATAAAATCTTACATATAATAAATGCAAAAGTATGTCTGATAGGCTTTTACGTCTAAACCACTTCATTGATTTCGATGAAATTTGATATGCATATTAAAGACAAGAGTTTAAGAATAGAAAAGATTTAAAAAAATCAACCCACAATGGAGTGTGAAAATTTGTATGAAAAACTTAATTACTCAAAGTTTACATAGCTGCTCATTAATAACAAAAATCTATAATCCAGCTCAGCTTAAAATAAAAGCAGTTGGCATTTCATACTGAAGAAAAATAACATTCATGCGCTGTAGTTAAAAAAGGATAGAATTATGTGTGTGTCATGCAACATGACATGCGTGCAGAATACGTGTATCGTTTAGCTTGATTAACTCAACAATTACTCCTTTTGTAACGTTCCACGCAGTTATCACATTAATGGCTTTGAAACAAAATTAACTTCTTTATTTGGAATAGCTCGGTGCCTTTGATCAAAGTAAATTGGTGAAAAAGAAGTAAACGAGTTTGAAATAAAGTCAATCCAGTTGTAAATACTTTTTTGACAGCTATCCCAGATTATTTTACGAAAATAAGATACCTCATCAAAATATATTTGTTCTTTAGTCCGTTTTGTCGATTGCTAAAAATATTTTTTTGCGGTCGTGACAGCTATCTTGAATTAAGATAACAAAAAAACTTATTAAAATGAGAAATTTAAAAGAAAATGAAGTGAAATTACATAAAAACTACTAATTGCTTTCCGCAGAAGACTCGACTTTTTGCAGCAGTTGTGGTATACAGCTCTCGATATTCGTAACTTGTGTGTACTTTGTGCAGCAAACAGATTTATTTAAGTTCTTTGTGCAGCAAACAGGTTTGTTACAGTTTCTAAAACTTTTCGATTTCAAGTCGTAAGTACTTTATGCAGTTAGCAGATTTAAAACAGATTTTAACACTTCTCGATTCGAAGTCTAAAGAGGATCACAATTACATTCGCTCCAGACAATCATGTTATGCTTTCTCCTTCTACGCAATACAGTGTTATAGTTCTTACGTAAATCAGAACGTGTTTATTTGTGTGAAACGACGCGAGACTAGCGATGAGTGGTAGGTGGTAATCATGTTTAGCTATAATTATTCAACTTTGTGGTCACAATCGATCATTAGACCACACAAAATTCGACCAACAATTCGTAGCATGTTTTATATTTGTTTGTTGATTTAGATGATTAAAATACATATCAGCTTTATGCAATCTTCTTTCTTATAAAAATGAAGAACTATTTATATTTTCGCCTCTATGGTATAGTGGATCGGATTCGGACTTGGTCCCGAGTTCGATCCCTAGATCGGGCAACAAAAACAATTGAAAATGAGTATTTTACTCAATAGCGTTCACGTCAATTATGTATATGATAACTTTTAACAGCGCCTCTATTGCTAACTAACGGCCAATATCAATCCTAATCCAAAACTCGCTGTCCAAGATTGATATTTTGATCCATTTTTATGTTATTGCTTGCCAATGATATATCTGTGCACAAGATAAATATGGGAATTAGGTATAGGATAGGCCGGCGGATACGCAGCTATCTAGATTGCTTGAAATCCATTAGATTGAGATACATTATTAACATTGGCCGTTAGACCACTAAAATTTTTAGATAAAAAGCGCTAAAGTCAATTACGAACGTAATGTAATACCAACACACGGTAAAAGCTCAGATCAATTTTTTGATTTCAAGATTCGCCTATATACAACGATGATGCTACATTTACGTACAACATCCTGAGGCCCGCGCATAGGCTTCATACAAAACCTGGTCTAGTTTGTACCAGTACGTTTTTTATTATATTATACAGTGAACAAACACACGGTTCTCCTGATGGGATAATACAACCGTGGCTTATACACTATAAATAACATAGGTGTGTCGCTGCCTCTGGTCCTAATATCGGGTCTATTCTGTAAGAACCATCGAAATCGAACATATCACTGTAATTATGGAGACAGGATAAGGTAAGGCAGTAAATCCCTACCTGAACATGTTGTCAGCACTCTACCACCAATAGTCTTATTGGTAATGATCCATGTAACCCGTGTTCGCTTCTAAGAAGCTTTCTGGCAGTGAGGCACCTGGTATATTCTGCACAGAGGACCCGGAACAACACGGAGTTAACTTTAAGATACATTCACCGCCTCGTTGGTCGCGTGGCTAGTGTACACGCCTAACTACACCGATCAACCGCGAGGCTCAAGTTCGATTCTCGACGGGGGCAGGTATTTGTGTGATGAACATTTATTTGTCTGCATTTCCAGGTCTGGATGTATATATTCTGGTATCTATTTAAGTATTTCTATGTATTGGCATCGTCGACTAACACCCATAACACAAGCTTATAATTTGCTTACTTTGGGGTTACATTCAATTTGTGTGACTTGTCCAGGGATATTTACTATTTATTTATTTAGAAGCGCAGGAAATCATAAATCTCCCGCTTTTTGGAAGTTTGAAAAAGCATCTTATTTATTGAATTTGGGAACTAGAAACTAATAAACGCAACTTACAAATAAGTCGACTGGTAGTTTTGTTATAGCTTCCTTAATCAGATTATTCTAATTACCAGAAGATGTAAATGAAGTAATTACCATTGGTAATTATATTCTCGGCCACACATAATAACAATGTTGAGCCCAAAAATTATAATTACAGGTATAAACGTGTGCTCGTAATCTACATGGCATTGGTTATTTGCATTTTGTATTTTTTGTTAATGAAAACATTCCTTTTTATCCGCCATTTGTAACACATTTAAGGGACCCTATGAGAAAGTTCGAATGATTAGAAATACCTAAAATAGCATACGCATTGTTAGTAATCATAAAATTAATAACCGGTCAAGTCCGAGTCAGATCCGAGCACTGAGGTTCCGTACAAAACTAAACTTACCTGTTCAAGTAACATTTCACTGTCACGACATCACTACATCAAAATCGCTTCCTCTGTCTCTATGTCACTATGTCCCTTTGTATGCTTAAATATTTAAAACTACGCAACGGATTTTGATCCGGTTTTTGAAGTTATACTTCTTTTGGCGCGTTAGGAAAAAATGATGAGGGTAAATTTTTACGATGCGCGCGCACACCATCACGCATGATAACGTTAGCTATGAAGTTAGCTATAGATAACATTTTAGTTTTTAAAAAGATTTTTATCTGATTACGCCGAAGAAGTATAACTTCTAACGCGTGTACATAAGTACACACACACTTTTTTTAATGGATAAAGTGATTGAAGAGGAACGTTTACATCTATACTTTATACCCGTGCGAAGCCAGGGCAGGCCGCTAGTTATATTATATAACATAACTTAAAATTTACAGTTTTCGGACTGCCTTTACATATGCTTCGTGCAACATTTCAAGATTCTGAGTTCACGAGAAATATCCTGTGATTTTGATTACTTTGCGAGTTCCAAAAATTAGCTGCATAAACGGCTGCACTTTTTATTGTGTTGGCTTAGAAGTCTGATTTTTTCACAGCCCTAAGGGACTGTAGACCTGAGTATATTTGATATAAAGCTTCAGTTTCATACCTCCACGCGTTCCCGAAATAAAAGGGTCTTGACGGACAGACGGAAGAACAACAGCTCTGTTTTATCATTGAGGCACGGAACCCTAAAAAATCACAATATCCGAAGCCGGATAAATCTATATGGGTCTTTGCTTCATAACGACAAGTATTGTTGCAGGTTATTACATATTTTTTGTAGTATAATAAGTTTAAGATACATTATTATTAAAAGTTTGCCTTTCAACATTATATAATAACGATCCACGATTTAAGCAAGATAATATTATAGTCATCGAAATATCGGTGACAGGTTTTTTTGGAAGGCAAACAAGCAGACGGATATCCTGATGGTAAGAAATTTACGCCGCCTAGAGACAACAAAGGTGGTAATGGTGTGTTGCCAAGCTGAGGCAGTGATGCTAAGCCTCGAGCAAAAGTAAGTACACCGGCTAACTAACCCTCCAAACCGGAACACGTCAACGGCAAGCATTGGACGTTATGGCGGCAGGAAATAAAAATAGATAGGGCGGTGAAACCAGTGCGGGCGAGTCGCTGCGAAACTCTACCACCTAATAATGCCTACCGAAATTGTATACGAATACTGTTTATTACTTTTTTCTACCTAGATGACCCATTTGTCATAAAATTAATTAATTATTTACCTGATGTTTCATTAAGTAAATAGTTGGAATTGGATTTCAAAGATTTACGCCGCTTAATTATTTATTCATAATATGATCCTTCGCCTGACAATATGCGTGATGCGATGACAACTTAGATTCATTTCATTCATTCACATCATTCATATTTAATATTAAATTAACTATCTTGTTCTGCCATACATCACCTAGCGATATGAACGATATTTTACATGTTTTCATATTTACCGAATACACATAAAAATTTCATAAAATTCTGTACAGCCGTTTCAGATACAAAAAACAGCGTGACACAATATTTACATATTTAAAATTTTCCATTTGATAACACTGTTATTAAATTGTGGGAATTAGAATCTTAATTACTCAACGAGTATTGTTAATGAATATTTAAACATCGTTTATCCGAGGCAATCGATCGAAACGCATGCAAAGCTATTACGTTCACCGCCATTTTTATTGGAAATGTGAATAAATAAACAAACACCAATTCCTGCTTGCTTTATATATTACTAGCGACCAGGGTGCTGATTATGTATCTCAGATGCCAACTAAAATGGAAAAGGGTACATCAAATAGCTGTCAAATGACGTGTTTTATATTTTCTATCTCCAGTGACCAACAGAAATTCAGTAGAGATAGCAAACACAAATGACGTCATTTGATGTACACTTTTCCATTTTGAGTTGGCAACTGAGATACATAATAAGCCCCCAGGGTGGGCTTCAGGTGGTATAGCTTATATATTGAAAACAAAGATCATTGTTTGAATGAAATTTGAAAAAGTAGCAATTAAAGCAAAGTCGCCTCTGTGGTCTAACGGTTCAGTTAACAATGCAAATGTGTATGGATGTATGTACATGGTAGACCTATGTTCGTATTAAACGATCGAGTTATGCGAGATTTCTCCGAGGGTGGCTTCAAGAGTCTCTGAAGCCTTCGTATTTTTGTGAAAAGGGTAATAAATGTGAAAAAAGCTGGGCTGGTCTTCAAGGATCGTGACATTTGTTACTCGGTACCCTCTCCCTACCTCATTAGAGACTTGGCGTGAAGCTAAGAAAGTGTTATAGCGTTATTGTTGCTATAACGTTATAATACTTCCTTATAATCGCCTCTGTGGTCTAGCGGTCCAAGTGTTGGACTTGACTGCATGAGGTCCCGGGTTCGCATCCCAGGTCGGGCAACAAAAAGAAAATTGGGTTTTTCCAATTTTCTAATAAAATATAAATGTGTGCGTGTACTAGCGTACACTCGTAAGAAGTGAAACTTCTTTATGACGTTATTTTTCAAAAATAATTGACTATATGCAACTTTACAGAAATTGGTTAAATAAAGTTAAATTAGATAAAGTTTTTGCCAATCCCTACTCCGCTGGAGAAAGTATACTTCGAATCACGCGTGGTAGGGATAAGAAAAAGATGGCGCGTAATGGAATAATGTGACGCGTAACGAAAAAATGTTACACTAAATTTTTTTCCAACCCCGATAAAGAAGTTTCACTTCAAAAAATGTTGCTCGAGATTGGAAATGTGCCCGGTTGGCGATAGGCTTGCCACCTATCACATTGTGGGACTTAATGTCTTCGGCTAGTCGTGAGTGCCGTGGGTGGTTGTGCCTCTGCCTACCCCATGGGGGATATGGGCGTGAAGACGCTTAAAGCAAACTTCCATGTTGAAACAAATTATAGACAATTGCAAGCTGGAGACAAATATAGACTAATATAGTAACCAAAACCATACCTACTTGCTTATCTTCACGACAAGTCCCTTACGGGGTAGGCAAGAAGTATCCTGTGACACACCTCAAGATCCGGACAAACCTGGCTGACTTCCTTCACATTCATTACCCTTTTCATACAAACACGCCGGTTAAGCAGGCTCTTGACACCACCATCCGATAATATCTGATCGTGGAATGAACTTTATGTTATTAATGATTTCACGGCTATATCAATGGACCGATTTTGATGAAACTTGATGTGCATATATTTAACCCAGAGTTCAGACATAGGCAACTGATTATTTCTAAAATCAACCCACAACGGATAAAGAGGGACGAAACTTTGAATTAAAATCTTTTGTATACTGACGAAATACAGCTGGTACGTATCACTAGTACCTACTGTCTAAAGAATCTAGACCAGAGTTTCATAATGGGGGGTCCAAAGACCACCAAGGGGTCCATGATGTAATTACCGGAGGGTAGGCAGCTACTCATTTAACTAGAGATTAGTAAATAGGTACCTATATTACTGAATGAGTTGAAATGGCGACAACGCAAGCATGCCCCTTGCCGCCCGTGCCCCTGATTATTGCTGTCATAAAATATTATCATAAAGTTTAGTAACTATTAATTTGTTAAAGCGATTTATAAAATGTTTTTTTTATGTGAAACATCTATAGCCGCACGTAAAACTGATCCCTGGCGTGTAATAATAATATGATTGTGTATATATATATATTATATGTGTATTAATATGCGGCAGTGTGTACTGTGTGGATGTGTGTGTGTGTACTGATTAAACGAATTAAATAATCACAATTTGAATTAAATTCGTAAATTTTTGTAATAAATGAAAATAAATGTTTATTCAATAAATAGTCATCGTTATCTGTAAAAAAAATGTAATATTTTATTTTATCATTATAACATATTTAGTTCCTATCACAATCTGTTCTTTTCTGCATATTACTTTTACAATGCTTTTACAAAATAATGTCGATGTTTCACATCTGCCAGGCGTCCCGTGACGGCTCACATTCACATTTTTTATTTATTTACACCAGGCCCTTTTTTATCTACGTTAACTCCGTGGCATTTGTGAAATTCTGAAAATCCAATGAGCCATCAACCAATGAAGCAGTCAAAATTAAATAATATTAATTGAAAAATATACAAATAAAATCTATAAGGCGATCTAAAAACAACCATAAATATGCAGATTACATTTTAATATTAAGAAAACGTAAAATGTGTGACGATTAGTAGAGAATTCCACTTTCATGAATTTTGTAAGAAACAAAGTTAACATCTAAACGCATAAATAAATAAAAAAAAGTGTTGTTATACATTATACGAAACATAAAATTCAAAACCTTGTGTCTATATATACTTCTTCAATATAGCTGCACAGATTTTGATGAGACTTTCACTAGTAGACTTTCACACTTTACTGATTTGTTACAACTTAGACTATATAAGTATATTTTCAATTTTCTAATCATAGTAATGATGCCCGGGATTGGCGATAGGTGGCAAGCCTATCGCCAATCGGGCACATATCCAATCCCGTGCAACGTTTTTTTTAAATTAGTAAATTGGAATAACCTAATTATCTTTTTGTTGCCCGACCCGGGAGTTGATCCCGGTACCTCATGTAGTCAAGTCCAACACCTGGACCGCTAGACCACAAATATAAATTATTTCTTGCAAAGGTAGGTCATGATTCCGGGGTAATCTCATGTTAATAAAATAATTTTATCATGATTCCACTGGTGGTTATTGAGGTTAACCTACAAATTCTATATATTTATAAAAATCAATGCCACACCTCGTTGTAATTCTATAACTCAAGAACGGGCTCACTTATCCAAACCAAATGCTTAGGCTTTGTTTGGACTATTTGGTAGATGGCTGGTGTGAAGTTTGCATAAAATCGGTTCATTTATACATTTTTTGTAACAAATGAATTCAATAAATGGCGGATCATTTTGTCAATAATGGGTATATTTCAATCACATTGAAACTTTTTTTAGATGGGAATTGTGCCGTCATATTAAAACTTTTTTCAGATGGGAATTATGCCGTCATATTAAAACTTTTTTCAGTTGTTTTTTCTCATTTTTTGTTTTGTTGTCTTATGTCATTCATGCGGTCATATACGTAGCGAAGCACGTACCGGGCCGCTATTAGGTAATCCAAAAATTTTCATGTACCTTGATGACGTCATCGATGATAATGTCCTCCTCGACAAAGGTGCTGAATCCTATGTTTTTTAAATGGTATAGATGGTAAACAACTTCTTCGTCATTTCAAAATCAATATGTTTATTTTTTTTTTATTTCCGAGGTGATTCCATTGTCATCAAACCTGAATCTCAGGGTAATGGATAGGGAAGGGATAAATATTTATTTTTTGTACACCTAGATTTTTTTTTGAAATTCGAAAATTTTTTGTGCGAGTCTACCAGCTACCCTACCCTTCAGACCGGAACACGATAGTCATTATGGTGACAAGAATAAGTAAGGCTGTGAATCTCTACCCCGGCATGTTGCTACACATCTCTGCCATCAGTGGTCTTGTTGTTAATAACTTTTTTAACCTATGCTCGCTTTTTACCATCTCCCTGACAGAGAGGCAATCTATCCTATTCAGTAGGGTTACTCTTGAATCTCGATATCATGCAAATTGGAAATTGAAATCGGATTTGTAATTTTAGGTACGGGTCAGCTAGTTATCTATATGAAGTATGGACGCATAGATTACCTAAAGTTGGATTTCAAAATTGTGACAAAAGTGTTAAATACAGACAAGAATTAGGCAATGAGATGTTGACAGCTATATGCTAAGTCTACAAATTATATAATCGTAAGGCCTCAAATTATAATAAACTAACATACTATGATGCGAGTGATTTCAACATATTTGGTATTATAAACGATTCAACATAGTGTACATATTATTTAACCGACTTTAAAAGAATGAGGCAATATTATCGGCACCTAGTTTTTTAAAAGTATCTTCACGCCCATATCCCCGAAGAGGTAGACAGAGGTACAACCAAGGCACCCACGACTAGCCGAAGACACTAAGTCCCACAATGTGATAGGTGGCAAGCCTATCGCCAACCGGGCACATTTCCAATCCCGACCAACATTTTTTTTATTAGAAAATTGGAAAATCCAATTTTCTTTGTGTTGGCCGACCCGAGATTCGAAGCCGGAACCTCATGCAGTCAAGTCCAACACCCGGACCGCTAGACCACAGAGGCGATAAGTAGTTTTTTTAACCCCCGGAAAATGTGAGGTGTTTTAAGTTTGTGTGTGTTTGTCTCTATTATTATGCCTTTTGAATGGATGGACCGATTTCGATGCGGATTTCAAGTCCATGATGGATCACCATCAGGATGGTTATTTGCATTACATATAGGTTTTCTCAAGGGTTTATTGCATTTTTTTTTTATTTTAGGATTATTTCTATATGTTAAGAACTAGATTTCTCTGTCATTTGTGAATGATTTTTTTAAAGAGTACCTAAGTATACTAATTATATTTTTTTTATTTAAAGGGGTCTGGATCTAATAGGATACCAGGAATTCGAGAAAAAACACTCAATGTTTATGAAATCAAATTACATAATTCGAAATCGAAGTCGGGTTAATTTAGCATTTTTTTTGTCTTTGTCTTTAAATATGTCTGTCTTTAAATATCTATAATTAAAGCAGGATTTGTTAATTGAAGTAGAATTCAAAATTAGCAAAACAGGAACAAAAAATTTTTTGACTAACACTAAACATACATTTTGCCTACATTGAAATAAAGTATTATTAAATACATTATTTTATAATAAATTATTATTAAATACTTTATTTTATTTCATACTTTTTTTATGTGTCCAAGCCTTATGTTGTGTTAGTCAAAAAAGTTGCTGTTCTTATTTTGATAATTTTGAACTTCTACTTCAATTAACAAAACCTGGTTTAGTTTACTTAACAGTCACAGTTTGGTTTAGTTATTCTTAAATAGTCGATTTTATTTTTGCAGTACCTGCCAATTTGATTGCTTTATTATAGATAGTAATAAATAAAAATTATGATACTGTTTACCAAACTGAAATTAACAAGTATTGGGCTCACTACAAAAGAGTTTCTATAATACACACAAAATTTATTCCTCACAACCGAAGTTTTTTTTTAAAGGTTTTAGGTTTAAGATGCACGCGAATATGTCACACAAAACTAACATTATGAAATTAGCTGCTTTAGAAACATGTTTTTACATTCACGCGCGTTTTCTCAGTTTTAAGATATTTTTCGTAATACACCACAGGGTACGTAATACAACAGGGCGCATACGCAAATAAGATGGCGCGAGATCTAAAATAAAACGTAGATTCATTGCTGTTTTTGTATTGCTTTGACATTTCCGAAGAATATATAAGTCGCAATGGATAATACGCCGCACTATACCTACCATTATATTCTCAAAGACAACATGATAGAAGATAAGTATGATATCAACAGACATTGCTCTATTTGTTACATCTAGAAAATAAGCTTTATGTGTAGACGAGCAATGTTCATGATGCAGATAATATAACGACGCTCCTAGCCGTCACGTGGTCTTACTTTAGCGAGTTTTTGTCGAGCCAAACGCAGATTATTGATATGAAAATAGTATTTGTGCATAAATGATAGTACTTTCATACTGATAATCAAAGCAATTCGTGCAAAATTATTACCTAACCATTCCAAAATTTCAAAAATGCACAACCTTAATATTCAAGTTTTCACTTCTGCCGGCACTCCGCAACCCGTCTTTTTTTTTAAATAAAAGTATCTTCACGCCCATATCCCGAAAGAGATAGGCAGAGGCACAACCAGGACACCCACGACTAGCCGAAGATACTAGATCCCACAATAAGATAGGTGGCAAGCCTATCGCTGACCGGGCAATCCTATAACGAGTAACATTTTTTTTTATTTCAAAATTGGAAAAACCCAATTTTATTTTTGTAACCCTACCCGGGATTCGAACCCGGGACCTCATGCAGTCAAGTGCAACAACAACCGCTAGATCGCAGAGGAATATAATGGAATTTTCCCAAGTGCCGGAATGAAACGTGTATTTTTTTAACAGACTATAGAATGATCGAAGTCGAGGCCTAATTCCGCTGTCGGAAAACAGCTAATAAAAGAAAAAATCATGGGCGCGTCGTGGACACAATAGGTCAATTCATTTTGATTTTGACTTCCGTTTCCTATGACATTCAATACATGTATCAACTATCGAGCTATCTCATCGTTCATTAGTTTTATTTATGTATTGACCACAAATATTTTAACAAACAAAAAAGAGAAGTAAAATAGTGACAACGTAAGCGCAGTGATAACTGCAAAAACCAGACCTCAATTTTAGCACTGTGTCACCTTTTTACACAAAAGAATCAGTGCTTTCCCCAATCCCAGAACTCCATCATCACGTCCAGACTTCATGGTGTGCTCTTTCAATTATAAAAATAAAACCTGTATTTATAAATAACTAGCTGTCACGGCAAACTTCGTTCCACCCGTTTAGTTTGTCTGGGAAAGTAAAGTATTGTTTTCCCCATTTTCCGATTTTTCTGACAATAACTGACACAACAAAAAAAGAATTATCAAAATCGGTTCAGTCACTCAGGAGTTATGCGCTTACCAACACATTTAGCAATTCATTTTATATTATAGATTAAAAAATCGACATTAAAAATGTAGGGGTCGAACATAAAACTAACTTTTATCAAAGTCGAGTAAAAATAGGGGTTTAACTCATTTGTTGTTTGTTTGTTGTTGGTAACACGAAAATTTGTTCCATTCAACTTTTTAAGAAATAGTTTATTTTTACATACAAATTATTCCGTTAAACTCACAAAGTATAAAGTTAAATAAAACCATGATCTGACTAGTTTTGGCGCTATAAGTAGAAATGTGTTCATTAATACTTAATTAATAATATTATGAAAGAAATTTGGATTTAAATTAAGGGGAAAGTGATGAAAAAAATAAAAAAAGGGTTGAAAATGTCTTTTTTTTAAAATAACTTAATAATTCAATCAATCTTAATCTTAAATAATCTTAATAACAAATCATTTTTTTATTATTTGCAGCCAAACTTAAGTAGATAACAAAAAAATGAAAAGGATCATTTTTGTGTAGAGTTTTTTTCTCTAAAACTTTTACTTGAAACTTTTTTTTCTATTTCCTACCGTTATTAAGTTATTTTAAAATAGGCATTTTTCAACCCTTTTTTATTTTTTTCACCCCTTTCCCCTTAATTTAAATCAAAATTTCTTTCATAATATCATTATTTAAGTATTAATGAACACATTTTTACTCATTGCGCCAAAACTGGTCAGATCATGGTTTCATTTAACTTTTTACTGGACTAAAATGCAAAGTTTTTAATTTTTATGTATAAAAAAAGCGTGTTCACGCCCATATCCCCTTAGTGATAGGCAAAGGCACAACTAGGGCACTCACGACTAGCCGAAGACACTAAGTCCCACAATGTGAACTACTACTGCTACTACTACTAATCAATACAGGTTCATTATTGGCCGAGTGATCGCGTTATAAACATACTAAAATAATATGCAGTGTAATTGACTGCATCCTCCTTTTTGGAGTCGGATAAAAATGACAAAGTGCGTGCTCCGTTGGTAAGATCGTTAGTAAAGAATGTCACAAATATAACAACACAAATATACAGTGCGAATCTGAATGGTTGTATATACCCAGATATAGGATTAACATTCCTATCTTCACGCCAATTCCCTTTCGTAGGAAGCAGAGAGTATTAAATTTATTCAGGTATCTGTTTAAGTATTTTTATGTATTAGTATCGTTAACTAACACCCATAAAAGCATATAATTTGCTTACTTTGGGGTTAGATTCAATTTGTGTAACTTGTCTAGAGTAGTTATTTATTATCAAGATCTAAATATTTAGATCCTAACAAACCTGCTTAGCTTCCTTCAGATTAATTACTGTTTTCATACAAACACGCCGGTTTCAAAGACGTGGCACTTTAATAACACCCGAATTTGCATCAAGAGACTCTAAAACCGGTGTGCTTGCATAAAAAGATTAGGTTATACGGAGGAGGATTTGGCTTGAAGGTTAAATGTTTGTAGTAGAATACCACCAGCGTAGATGGGGTCATCACATCTCGATCTGCAAAATCTGATGCCACGAAGTCATATCAGATTATGTAATATGCGATTAGAAACTTGTCGGTATACTAGTGCTCATCTTCACACTTACCGGCGAAAGTAGCTTCTGCGTAATTAAATTCATAACATGTACCTGAACAAAAAAAAACTCATTAACGGATTACAAGTAAATTAATTTCTCATTAATTAGGTTTGTTTATAAAAGATTGCTGATTAAAAAAACCAATTAGTATTAATTATGTTGGTGCTTTACGGTTCGTCTGTTTCATCGTGTGTGCGGCTTAATGTTTTACTTTAACCCCCGATGTGAAAGGTGTGTTGTAAGTTTGACGTGTCTATGTGTGGATGAGTCTGTGACATCATACGTCCTAAATTAATGGACTGATTTCGATGTTTGAAACCACATTAAAATACCATTTAATACAAACAAATCAACAATCAAAGCTTTCCTCTTTATAATTGGTGTATCTACCATTTGAAAAATAAGACATTTGGTGTAAACGTTCTGATATGCTCGTACAGTACATTATCTATATTAAGACGATATTTTTATAAGTATTTTCGGCCCAGTAGTTTCGGAGCCTAGTCAATACAAACAAACAGTCAAATCTTTTCTATTTATTTATTATAAGATATTTTAATAATTATAATTGTACCTGTTTTTTT
>NJDC01001393.1:183208-206420 GCA_002245475.1 Calephelis virginiensis
AAATAAATAAATAAATAAGTTCTATTGCCCGACCTAAGCCAGGTCCTATCGCTAGTGTTTACAAACTTAGACAATGTTGCGTTCGTCACTCGTAGAACACCGCGAGATTGCGTCTGATAATAATTATTGAGTGTAAGTATTTTGCTTCGAATGAAATTTTAAATTTCGTAATATCCTTTGAATGGGTAGTTCGATTTGAATAATTGAAAAAGTATACTCACAGCGTTAAAAGTTAAAATATTTTTGAATATGAAATGGTTTATTTGGATAAGGATTATTATGAAAGCATGGATAACATGGTCCGAATATAGACATTTTTTTATTAACTTTTAAAATGCATTAAAGTAGGCATATTGGCGTAAATATAATAGTTAGATATATGGTGTGGCAACCTTTTTTGTAGATATTAATACGTTGTTTAATATTGTGGAACATCTCTTTATCGTATCATTAATGGTAAACCAGCGCATGCGATGAAAGACATTTTATAATTGTTTTTTTTACACCTTGTGTTACATTATTGAAGTTTAAGTAGGGACCCATTTTTTTCTTGTAACTAATATAGCCCATATTCATCAGGAAGAATATCGGCTTCTAATGTTGAAAGAATTATTCAAAATTGGTCTTGTAGTTCGGAGACTATTCAATACAAACAAACAATCAAATCTTTCCTCTTTATTATTAGTATACGAGTAGATCAATTACTGTTAGTCTCGCTAAAACTCGAGTACAGCTTGACCGATTTGGCTAATTGAAGTTTTGAATTATTTGTGAAAGGCCCGGAAAGTTAAGAAAAGGTAAGAAAAAAGAAAAGTCCGCGAGAAAACTGCGAAAACAATATTTTAAGTTTTTCCAAACAAATAGAACGGGTGGAACGAAGGTCGGCGGGACAGTTTGTTTATTATATTATGTAATGGTTTTCCATTTCTCGACTAAAGTCGGTATTTTCGTTGAATCCCGCCGTGAAACCGTCAAGATGGGATTCAGGATTATCCTCTACAAAAACTTTACTCTTAATACTTTACTTACTACAAATGCGAAATGAATAGCTGCTTACTTTTTGCATTATACGACAATTTTACGTGCTACAATATATTATTTTATTATATTATAGCATCTTCGCGCCTATATCCCCGAAGAGGAAGGCAGAGGTACAACCAAGGCACCCACGACTAGCTGAAGATACTAAGGTGCGACTGTGGAGAAATGTGATAGATGGCAAGCCTATTTCCCACCGGGAACTTATATCCCGGACAATGTTATCTTAATTAGAATATTGAAAATACAAATTTTCCATATTTTTTTGCCCGACACGGGGATTGAACGAGGGACTTCAAGAAGTCAAGTTCTACGCCAGACCGTTAGACCACAGGGACGATTTGTTTATAACATATTATTGTAATGTATATATTCCAAAAGCGAAGGTCCTATTCTAGGAGAAACAGCAGTTAGCTAAAATCTAGACTATTGTTCCAAATGTCAGGGCCGCGATATGCCAGACACATGAACTGTGAACATGGCACTGTGCCCGACCTTCATACTCTACATGTGTCTACTAAACATGCTATCCCTTCCTAGGGTTCCGTACTACAAGTAACAAAACTAAAAACTATGGTTCTAAAAATATATATATTAGTGTATTTCATGTACTTTATATAACATTTATTTACAGCTAGCTGTCCCGTCGAACTTCGTTCCACCCATTCCGTTTGTATGAAAAAAATGAAGTATAAAGTATTGTTGTCCCATTTTATCTGCAGGTTTCCCGGTTTTTCTCTTTTTTAGGTGGTATAGTTTTGCAGCGACTCACCCGGATTGGTAACACCGCCTTACCTATACCTGCCGCCATAACGTCATGACGTGTTCCGTTTCGAAAGGTAAGGTAGCCGGTAAGCTTACTTTTGGTCGAGGCCTAACATCCCGGCCTCAGGTTGGCAACGCACTGTTACCACCTTTGGTGTCTCTAGGCGGAGAGAATTTCTTACCATCAGGAAATCCGTCTGCATGTTTGCCTTCCAATATCGTGAAAAAAATAATAATAACTAACACAGCAAGGAAAGAATGATCTAAATCGGTTTAGTCTTTCGAAAGTCATGCGCTAAGTTCGAAAGTCATGTCATATGAATCGCTAAATGTGTTGGCATTTAGCGATTCATTTTTATATTATAGATATTACACACTTTTTTTCAGTTACAATATTTAACTTAGGGTGCACAAAGGTGGTCTTATCACTTCAGATAGATCACTGCCAGACAACATTAGAGTGGAGGACACGTTTATGTAGGGTTTTTTTATTATTTATGTAATATAAATACAATACAATGTATTATCTAATACAATGTATTAGATAATTACAAGTTTAGATACATTTGTTTTATGAAGCCCCTACCTCGGTTTTTAAACAAATAAATTATTACTTTTACCTTAAGGTTCGCATGGCAGCGAACGCTCTAAAGCGATAAGACCGCCTTTGTGCACCCAACGGAAAACATTATAAGTGAAAGAGTGCGTAATTTTGTAAATTTTGGTGCATAATAAAGAGTACTTATTCATTCATACAAAAATTTATTGATTTTTATGTATAAAAAATCAGGGGGTTTGACTACTTATATGTTTCGTTTACATGGCTAAATTACTAGCCTAATTAAAGCCATAGTTAAAGTTCATAGTTAAAGAACCGTGTTCAAACATAGGCTACCATTTTTACAAAAATTACCACCCAATGGACAGTCCCTCGAGGGATGACAGTTTGTATGAAAATCATGTTGATGCTAACTAACAATATTTTAGTCCGAAGTAACTGTTCTACGCTAACGAAGTAAACATATATTAAGTCTACACGCGTTTTTTGTAGTTAACATTTGTACTTATCCACTATACAACGTGTGTATACAATGGAATTCCACAAGGTGCCGACGATAGCAAGTATAAACTCTTTTAAATCTTCTTATTAAATTCTATAAATCTTCTAATCTTGCATGATGGATTGTTCCATTAACTAATCGAAAGTATTTTTCCTGCCTTTATGCCAGCATTACATCAGTGCTCGTCATTGTTATGTTCTGGTCTAGAAGTCTCTAGCGGTCTGGCGTTGGATTTAACTTCATAAGGTCCCAGCTAAATTCTCGGGTCGGGCCACAAAAAATGTGTTTTTTCACTTCACAACATAGTATAAAACAAAGTCGTGTTCTCTGTCCCTATGTAAGGGGCATAGGGACATATCGTCCAAACTACGCAACAGATTTTAATGCGGTTTTTTAGTAGATAAAGTTAAACACTTTATCTACTAGAAGAGGTAGGTTTATACGTATATTTTATACCCGTGCGAAGCCGGGACGGGCCGCTATTTTCTAATAAAAGGAAAGACCGGGGTTGGATATGTGCCGGATCGCGATAGGCTTGCCACCTATCACACTGTGGAACCGATCACAGAGAGATATTGCTTTAGAATAAATATAAAATAATGAAACTATATTTGTGGAGAAATGTAAGTTTTTGTTATTACACATATTAACAAATATACTCTCTCTCTAGCAAATACAATGGAAATTACCAAGAGCCGGCAACAGATAACGTATTTGTCCAAACCTGTCAATAGTAGCTGTTATTTAATAATTCCTATTACAGTATAATTGATCAGAAAAACTAGTCGCATGTAGGTTATATTAATATCCCAGCCCTGACACTTGTCACAATAGTCGCAAGCTTTTTTATTATAGTGCCGCCTTATCTGAACAGTAAACAATGTCGCTAGTGCGACGTTTAGTATATCTGAATGAAAATCTAGCCAAGAAAAAAACGATAATTATAAAAAAAATGTTTTGGTGGTATTTTAATTTTCGGTGCTCACACTTCAAAAACTAATAGCAGGGAACAAAGTTTCAGTTGTGTATAGTTCCAATTTTGACTACTGTACAGCGTCGATGGCACTATAAAGGATAGCGCAAACTTTAGGCGAGCTGAGCCACATCGCATCGGCGGTTTTTGTTACTCAGTATTAAAGAATTAGTAGAAAAGAAGAAGAAGTATACTCTCTTCTTTGGATACTGTAGGCTGCATTGGAAATTGGCGCCCAAAAATCAGACGCGATGGCCCGTTATTATTTGCATAGCCCCATGCAAAACGTATGAAAGTGATCAAGGCGTATTTCGATATCGCTAATAGCCTAGACTACTATCCTTAAATGTTTATTAAAATGTCATGAAACGGTAGAAAGTTTTGTCGCCGGAGAAAGGATACGCACAATTTTTAAGCGTCTTTCAAAAAAGAAGAAGATAATAAGTTCGGATTCCTATTTTTTTGGTTAAGTCAATCAATTTCTCTGTCATTTCTGAACCGATTTTGAAAATTATTTTTATTTGAAAGAGCGTACCTCCAAGATTGTGCCATTACCACAAAGTCAGAATCTAATGGAAATCCAGGGAAACCGGGAAAAATATTTAAATTTTGTGTCGCTAGATCACTTCACTACATAGTATAAAACAAAGTCGCTTTCTCTGTCCCTTTGTATGTTTTAATCTTTAAAACTTCGCAACGGATTTTGATGCAGTTTGTTTTTAATAGATAAAGTGATTGAAGGCGAAGGTTTGTTTGCATATTATATATCCGTGCGAAGCCGGAGCGGGCCGCTAATACTTAATAAAACCGAAGTGCATTTAAGGCCAATTTCACTGTACGAAACATCTGGTCACGTTACGTAAGCCCGTTACAACAAACAAAAAAGTTTCAGGTTTAAGGTATTTAATCTATTTAATGAAATTATTCAGAAAATAATGAAACGTATACAATGAAAATATAATCAGATACCGTAACAGTTATACGGTTACTTTAACTGTTCGTAAAAGTTAATGAAATTTTGGAATATCCCGTAATCTTACAAATCTGCGAAAATAAAATGCTTATGCCGATTTTTTCGCAAAACAAAAGTTATGCAATAATTGCGCTTGCCCTATTTAAGCGAAATTATTTAAGCAATAGAAAATTGTACGGCAATACTTTCAATTGAAAAAAATATTTTTTGAATTGAAAACTTCTTTAGCGGCGTTGCGCACTTTTTGGAATGGGTAATAACTTCTAAACTCGCGTCAGGACACGTGACCTGATCGAACATTCGTAAGACGGCGGAGGGTGCTTGCGCGAATAAGACAACACAGGGCGTTTGCGCGAATGTTCGTGTTGTCATGTTTGTGTACGATAGCGCAATAAATGAATATTGTATTCTACCATATAAATGATCTTTCATACTGATAATTAAAGCAATTCGTGCAAAATTATTCCCTAACCATTCCAAAATGACAACAATGTACAACCTTAATATTCAAGTTTTCACTTCTGCCTGCACTCCCGGAATGTAGCCCGTCATTTTTTTTAAAACCAAATGACGGAAAAATTAGTTAAACTACACTTAAAACATAGAAGTCGAACATATTCCTTTCAGAACTCGGTTAAAAAAGCATTAAACATAACCCGGTTATTGCTGCGTGATAAGTTAAGTAAGTATATTAGATCCCAACCACAAGCCGCTATCAATTGTTACCGCTAGAATCGTCATGAAAGTGAAATGAGATTGATGAGCTTCGAATGAAATTGTTTATAGCTAATGGCTTCTTCCCATCAATTTTCTCTTCAAGCAATAACATTTACGGAAGAGGAAACAAACAAGCTACGTTCACCTATTGGTATAAGACGGATCCTTAGGTAAGGGGTCATTGGGGTCATGACAGGGCAGGAGTCTAGCTAAGTCGAATAGCATTTGGAATTTGTCTTGAATGGTTCATTCATTCATTCATCAATTAGTATGTGACGTGAAAACTAAATCCGTCCCTGTATTGGAATATCGTACCTTTACATGATTTGCAATGACATGGCAGGACTCTAGCTAAGTCAAATAGATTATTAGGTTTGGAGTCTGCCCGAATAAATCAAGTATGGTAAGGCTGGGTACGTCCCTGTATTGTACTCATCTTGCGTTGCTTTTTAAAAATTTGGTAAGCTCCTTTGTTTCGGAATTCTTTTTAATGGGATAAGATAGCAAGCAAACCGCTATTCTAATGATAAAAGACAAACGTGGCCTATAGACACCATAGTTGTTATAGGTGACTCAATGTTCTGAGGGCACTCGTAAGGCCTAAACGCCAAGTACATTACCGTGTCTAAGACTACCGACTACGGGAAAGGACCGAACTCTACCTATAGTCTTTTTCGTAATTACTTACTTTAATTATTTCTTTGTTGTATTATTATTTATTAGACTTTTTGCTACCTTCAATATCACTATAATTTCATATTTATCCTAATTCAATATTGCAGCTATTTTACAATAACAATATTAAAATACAGACAAATCCGTGAGAATTTACTCATAGAGCAATAAAATATATCGATTTCCCCGGCTACCAAATTTAATGTCCAAAGTGTGCGAATCTCTCGTGTCTCTTTTGATAATGTAGTCCTTTCTGTTTTCTCCTTTAATAGCCTTTGATATAACAAGCAAACAATGTAGGTGTAGGTGCCATTTGTACATGTCCAGAACATTAAATCCAATGTTACCCTATATATCAGGATGATGTATACCTACTTCCTCTAATAACTTGAAAAATATTCAAGGTATGGACAAGTATATTTGATTTACACTAGTGTCTGTCAGGTATAAAAGCAGATGGTCTATTCTATACAAAACACCTATACGAACATGACGAAAACAGTTGTATTGTATACGAAACGACGGTATTGATAATTTGAAATTTAAATTTCTAACGCGCGATCAACAAGTGGAACACAACAACTCCTATAAAAATAAACAGTAAAATTACAAAAAACCGATTTTAATCTCTTTACAGAATCAGCAAGATCCAGAAAATATCTCTGTTTACCACATCTGCTTCAGGGTTTTCCAAAAAAAGAGTTATCAAAATATCGCACAAAGATACCGAAAAATAGATCAATTGATCACCCTTTTTGAAATCGGATTTAAAATAAACACTTGAAATAAAATATATTTGGCTGTACTCAGAGACGTCAATTATTTTTTCATTAGACATCAAGTAAACATTTTCAATATACCAGTGGTCGCACACTGGTCGAAATTCGACCACAATAAATTTTAATGTCTTGTTGATAAGAACGCCATCTTCATTTCTCAAGATCAACTACTTTGTTTCCAAACTTTATAGTGAGCCAACTTTATAGTGAGCCATCTTATTAATGATAAAATATTAGCGTTCTGCACTTCTCCTACACATAAACTATAAGTGTGCACAAATTTTACGCTCCTGCGTCCCCGCAATTTTCGTAAAAAGGGGTCCAATGTTTTAGCATCACGTATTAATATATAGATAATTTTGGCTAAATGATACGTTAAATATTGAGGTTTTTAAGTACGGCCTATTATGTGGAAGTTTTAACAAGCATCAAAGAAGGATAATATAAAATGTCTATATCAAATACTTGTAAATTCTGAACCGGCAGTATTACGACAGCGCTCTACAAATATCTGACATCAATTCTAAAATTGTCGTTAAGCGTTGCTTAAACCATTTGCTTATTCGGTTGACGAGCTGATTGGCAACGTTTTGCAACTGCGACATTTTGCACCTTCCCAGACATATGCATATGCATTTGTGTGTTGACATGTGGCTCTTGCACTGAAGTAATGTTTAATTTTTTGCCTCTGTGGTCTAGCGGTCCAAGTGTTGGACTTGACTTCATGAGGTCCTGGGTTCGAATCCCGGGTCGGGCAACAAAATGAAAATGTGGTATTTCCAATTTTCTAAAAAAATGTTGGTCGGGATTGGATATGTGCCCAGTTGGCGATAGGCTTGCCACCTATCACATTATGGGACTTAGTGTCTTCGGCTAGTCGTTGGTGGGTTTGGAAATGGTGGAAGTTTATGGTAGATAGGGTAAACTTGATCAGAATAGTCTCTAAATTAACAAATCATAGCCTTGTAATAAATTTATTTAACTATTATGAGTAAAAATGTATTAATAACAATAATAAAAACTACATGAAGTTGGTTACATATTCGCACATTACAAAGTGGTAAAATATGTTGATATGAATAAGTATTTTGCAACAACTTTTAAACACACACATTCCGCAAATAAATTTATTTGAAAATTAATCATTTTATTTCATTTTCGAGTAATATCATTCGTATCGTAATACATAAGATACCGGTGCCGCGTTTAATAACTACTAGCTCTTCCCGCGAACTTCGTTTTACCCGTTCAGTTTGTTTGGAAAAAATTAAAATGTTGTTTTTCCCAGTTTCCTCACAATCGAACAGGATAAAAAGTATCCTATGTCCTTCTCCTGGTTCGAAGCTAGCTCCCCATCAATTTTCAGCCAAACCAGTACAGCCGTTCTTGACTTATAAATAGTGTAACTAACACCACTTTCTTTTATATTTATAGATTTAGGCAAAGTTTTAGAGACGTGAACACATTGCGTGTTTTGCCGCCAAATCCTCTATTTCTGGGGAGATTAACTATTAACTGCCAACTTCACGATGGTATGGGTAAGTTTGAAGGCTGTGAAAACACTTCGCTTTAGTTTGAATACGAAATTGCTTACGGCACGATATAAGGGGGCTATTTTCAAAGTCTTCGTCAATGTAAAAAAATTAAATTTAACAAAATCATATTATCCTCAGATGCCTATAGTGAGATTGAATAAGACTGAACAGTAAATTATTTAGTTCATAAATAATATCTCTAAGGTCTAAGTGACTGAAAATTTTTAACAAACTCCCGACAAAACCTACATGTAATGTAATTATAAATTATCACGACAGTGTCAGCTTTCAAGCACAAAAATCCGAATAAAAATTGGTCAATTCATATAAAAGTTACGATGACAGAGACGGACACACACAAAGACACGCCAAACTAAAATCCGAATCAAAATCGGTCAATTCATATAAAAGTTACGATGACAGAGACAGACACACACAGAGACACGCCAAACTTATAATACACCTCTTTTCAACCGAGGGTTAAAATATATTATTAAAACATGCATGTTATATCAATCCTTTAAATACTTTACAAACAAATACTTTGCAAGCCACACATTTCAAAGATTTTAGTAAAACTAGCTTTGACATCCCAGTCTTAGCTGGCAACGATCATTACCATCTTAGATATTTATAGGCAACGTTTATTTCCTATCAGGAAATCCATTACAATATTTATATGTAAAAAGGAATCCCATTTTCTCTTAGTCGTCGCATCACGCATGAAAGGCTGCACCGATTATGCTAATTCTACTTTTGTGTTAGTTATTGTCAGGAGAAGGTTCGTAGTTGGGACAGGACAATGTCTGTCGGCTCAACTAGTGGCTGATATTTCGATGTGTCAAAAGAAAATTTTGAACCACTCGCCAGGTTTGATATCACTGCATTACTTATTCCTGCTACCACAACGCCACGAGCTAAAATTCATGTCTCTGTGTTGTTGACGCAGTTATAACATCTTTAGTTTGTAAATGCTACATTTGTGTTTTAATCATCTGGAATTGTATTTTTTTGGTTGCCTTCCTACAAAATAAAAACTGAAAAGTGTAATAAATGTCGTATACGATATTTTATCATTGCTTGCTTTTACCTACTCAGATTGAATATTGGAAGTGGGTTATTTTGGCGCCAAGTCGCCCCATCGTCTGCCACACTAAGGTGCAAAAGTAAATGATTCCGCAAATAGCTATCTAGCTATGTGCAACCAGTTTATCCCTTCCATAAACATCGTTGCTAGAGTGAAGTTTAGTGTTTCTGATTGAGATTTTCATTTTTGAAATAAAAATAACAACAAATAAACTGACAGCGGAACGTTTCTTAAAATTGAACTTTAGTTCCGATTTCGACTTAGACCGAAATTCGAAATTCAAAAATTTCGAATAAGTAACAAAGTGACATGAAGCAGGGAAGTCTAAGGAGGTTTAACGGTCCAGGCGATACGAAATAGTGTCATTTTACGCAAATATATAAAAAGACCTAATTTCAGATTAGATGGGAGATGAATATAGTGGAAAAAGTAAAGTCCTAAAACATAAGTTAGACCGCCGTTGATCGATTGGCTAGTGGACCCCCTAATGCCACCGATCAACGCGAAGCTCGGGTTCTAATCTTAAGAAGTAGGCAACGTTTAGATGCCAGCATTTCAATGTCAGGATACATTAAATTTATTCCGGTATTAAAACATTTCTGTTCAATGTTATTAATATCGTTCACTGACACCAATAGTATAAGCATAATATAATTTGCTGACTTTGTATATTGAATTGCGTAAATTCTTGGCACTTGGTGAAACTACTTACATTACATTTTATTTTGTATATGAAAACACTTGCTACTTGTTTACTTTGAGGTTAGATTCGGTTTGTTAAATTTGTTCAGAGATATTTATTATTTACATAACGTAAAAATATGTTGAGACCTCTTAAAGTTCCTACTAGACAGTACTAGTAATAATGCGTGTGCTTGTGTGTATATGTCAGGCATTTCATCACGCACAGAAGCAATGTAGTTTTTTTTGACAGATAAAGACTATAACCTAAAAAATAGACTAATTTTTAACCCTAAGGTTTATCCTGTGGGATCATACAGATTTAGAAACGATTCTTGCAGACAAGCATAATACAGCTTAAATTCAATTAACATTCATTTATTCATTCATTCATTCATTCATTCAATTAACAACAGCTTAAAACCAATTTGTCGGTCACCTTGACATTTGTAAGGTGGATCTTCTTTTACAATGTTCGTCGACTTATAAATACCTGTTCTTGCATTATGGATAAAAACAAAACGAATTACGGATTCCTAAATACTTTTCAAGCAACTGTTGCTTACAGCCTCGTTTGTTTTCAAGTTTGGTAGAAAAATGTATCATATGTCCTTCTCCAGGTTGTTGTGCACCTGTGAGCGCCAAATTTCATCATAATTAATTCGTCTTTACTCGACATTCTTAAAAATTCGCGTGTGTATGTGAATGAGTATGTACGTGTGCGTAACTGAGTTCGGGTATGTACTTATGTACAGTACTACTATTTAAATGCGCTTCGGCTTTACACTTTTTACTCTTTTTTATACTTTTATTTTTAATTGGCTGACCTAATCTAAATTTAGGCGAAATGATTAATTATGTAATAACAACTCTATTTAGCTCTCTATCTAACTCTATATTAAAATACATTCGGATTTCTGAAGCTTGACGAATATAGCCGAAGCGCATAATTTAAATGGTACTACTGTATATACTTGTAGATGTGAGTTTTTTGTAAGTAATAGTTTAATAAATAGTAGCTATAAAGAAAGTAAAGAAGGGGTCGAAGGTAGGAGTATGATAAGTTACATCGCGCCTATTTACTGTTTTTAAAGACGCTAAAATTGTGATGTCTGAAATATTTTAGGCAGAGTTCTATTATTTTCCCTTTCGAATATAGAAGCAACTAATTGTGGTTTAAACTTGAAAGTAACATTTCTTCAGAATAACACTCTGTATCTAGCCCTGAAATAAGATTGTGGTCTTCCAAATATTGGTCAAGTGCGAGTCGAAATATTCATTCACTCATGTTCGATACAGAGAATTCTTGCAAAGGAGGTTTATAATATGATGACACCAGGTTTTGTACAGAGTATTCTTCTTCGGGCAAATCAAGGTGAATACTAAACCTGTATATTCTCATTTCTATTGGAACTTATCGACTTCAATAGACCTCGAAAATTAAGTCTATTAGGGTATCCGTGCCTGCATACCGAACATAGTAGTATCCAAAGAGGGTATAAATGCTACGTAATAAGAGACTGGTCTTCCATAGACATACAGCAAACCCGAATTTTGTATGAAGTTTAGCTTAAGTGACACAAGACACTTGACAGATAGGTATAACCCGTTTAATTTAAAAGTAAGTCTAAAGGCATTCAGATTGAAGGCAACTAGTGTCATATGATTTATGTGAATAAAAACATAGCAAACTTAATTCTTTGATTTTTCTATATAAATGTTGCCTCAAACTGGCAGTATCCAGACGCAGATCCGGACTCTTTATAGTAAATAGCATTAGGGCAATATAGGTAATGTTTCCGATTTTTAACTTCAATAACAAGATGATTCTTATTTCGACTGTATATTTTTTTTTGTTTTTTATGTTTAATCCGAACGGTGGTTATTGAATTAAACTTAATAATGCCTACATTCTTGTTTATTTTGACAATCATGAAGATATTCAATGATGAAGTCGTCAATATACATACATATGTTCACACCAAGTCCCTTACGGGGTAGGCAGAGAGTATCGAATACCAAATCTCACAATTCTAGCACATGTATCTGACTTTCTCCACATTCATTACCCTTTTCATTCAAACACACCGGTTTCGGTGATTTTTAATATTATCCTCGAATAATATCCGACCGATATGATCGTGGAATATCAACCCTTTTCTTCTTCTACACATTCGCATTGTATATCTGTTGCCGCGTTCTAATGTCGTACTTTTTAAATTTGTATAGACGCGTCAAAAAAACCTTTGTAAGAAAGAAAGAAAGAAAATTATTTATTTGGTTGAAAATGTGTGTTAAAAGCTGTTACAAAATATATTTGTTAATATTAACACATTCTACCACGTTGTGGTGTGCAAATAGCTTTAAAATTATACAAATTAATATTAGATTTATAACATATTATGTTTTAATATTTGAACAAAATTTTAAAATATTATTAGTTTTAACCATAACATACCATAGCTACCAAGTAAGGTCAAAATGAAATAAATATATTTTTTATTTAAGCTAATACCTGGTTACTATAATTCAAAATATGTTTTTATAATGAGGATATTTCCATGCAGATGCCCAAATATTCGTTAAAGTAATAATGTCCTGACGTAATCTCCTTCTCTATAAATCTGATGATCAGGTTTTTGTTATTAGCACTTAACATGAACATTTTAAAAACTTGTTACGACGTATTATACAACCCGTCAACAGTCAAGTGATTACCGAACTACGCAATTACCTGAACTCCAGTTTCAATAAAATAATTAAGCAAGGTAAAATTTAATTTTGATTATAATTCTTCTTCCGATAGGTCCAACATACATTTTATTAAAATCCCACTAGTAGTTTTTGAGTTATACTTAATAAATAATAATGATATTTGATATTGTGGAAAGAATGACAGATGAGAGATTGACAAAGCAGCTCGTGCTGGTCCGAGCTCCTTTGCAGAATAAACCATCTGCCTTCCTGTGCTAGGTAGCTCGAAAAAGGAAAACTTTTTGACTTGCCTTACATTTCGCTCTAAATAGTAGAAAAAGTTTGCTTTATAATGTTTTTAGAATCTCTAGGGGAGGGCAGCTGCCCGCCCCCCCCTTGGCGACACCCTTGGGTGCTAGAGTCTCGCAGCGACTCAACCAGATTGGTACCAGCACCTTACCTATTCCTGACGCTATAATGTCAGCGCTTGCCATTGATGTGTTCCGGTTCGGAGGATAAGGTAGCCGGTAAGCCTTACTTTTCTAATTTAAAATTACTGAGTCGTACAGAAACGATCATGGACTTTTCGAACCCAGCAAATCATAAAGTAAACATAAAGTATCAACTTTCAATACTGAAATTTGTGTGAATTTGGTGTTGCCGAAATTTCAATTCGATTTTTCCTAACGGATTTTTCCCGAATATATGTGAAGGACCTAATGACTACATAAATATTTGTTGCTGGGATTGTATATTAGCCGTCCAATAACATACTATTCGAGGTATTGACCATGTATTTTATTCATTATCATATTTATAAGGCCGTTTTGTTAAACCTACGCCGTTTGTATACTTGATGTAAAATCAAAGAATTTTTGGTCGCCTCTTTGGTTTAGTGTTTTTCAATCAACCGTGAGGCTCAGGTTCGAATATCATCGGGGGCAGGCAAGTGCGTATCAAGGATTCTGTATAGAGGGGGAAATCGTGGCTTTTACTTATACATACATACAAACATATCTTCACGCTTAGTTTCTTACGTGGTAGGCAGAGAGTATCGAGTGCCAAACTTCACGATCCTGACAAACGTGTCTGGAATCTAAATAAAATTATTTAATTTGCAATTTTCCGCCAAAAAATGTATACGTATTATTGCGTAACAAAACAGACAAAATAGTGCGCTAAGAATGAATTGGACTTACCGGAAGCTAAAACTCCCAAATACATCCAGCTCCACACAATACATACCACTTAACTGTTCTAGTAGCACCAACAATACACATACTACTAAAAACTCAACGTACGTTTCGCTTCGTAACCGAAGCATCATCAGGAGAATTCGACTGCACTCCACAAAGGTCGAGCAGATACTGGCAATTGATAGGGAACTCCACAAATTTTGTAAACATAAAACTAAAACCCCGAATCCAATTATAGGCCCCTTTTTAAAAAAATCAACCCCAATGGACCATATAGAGGGGATGATCATTTGTATGAAAGTCGTAACTATTCTACGCTGTCGAAGTCGTGGGCAAACAGCTAGACGATACCTACTAACATTGCAAATGTAAAAGTCTATCTGGCTGTCTTTTTGTCACGCTTTCACGGCTAAACCGCTTCGCCGATTTTGAGAAAATTTTATATGCATATGACTCAAAATCCAATTTCAAATACGTACTAATATTTTCAAAAATCAATACACAAAGGACTTTAATAAGGGATGAAAGTTTGTATTAAAAAATCGTTACTATTCTACGTTGACGAAATAGCGGGCAGACAGTTAGACCATACTCTAATATTATAAATGCGTGAGTCTGTCTGTCTTTCTGTCACGATTTGACGGCTGAACCGTTGAACTGATTTTCATAAAATTTGGTATATAACTAAGGATGCAAGTTCAAACATACACCATTTTTTTCAAAACCCAACCCCCAAAGGACTAAAATAGGGGATGACAGTTTGTGTAATAATTGTAACTATTCGTTGCTGACGAAGTTGCGGTAAATAGGTAGTTAACTTGATTTTGTTATTCAATTAGAATCAAATGATTAAAATGATTGTATATCTCGTAAGTTTTATAACTTTTTACCTTGAATTTTAGTGTTAAAATCCTAATAACCCTGATAATGCCATTAAAAGCGAAACCGATAGGCATCTATGCTAATATTGTAAAGAGGAAAGATTTGATTGCTTGTTTGCATTGAATATGGTCCGAAACTGAACGGGAAACGGGAAAAAATCAAATCGGCCTACGATTTGATTTTTTCCCACCAAAATACTCATCTACCTGTTTGCCTTCATACGATACAAAAAGTCTTAACTTTATACCAGAGGTTCCCAAACTTTGATGCTTACAAATTCATGTCCTTTAATTTAGGTTTTATACCTACTTGTAATCCATACAATTAAATCGGCTCCAATCATACTGAAATGAAATAACGACCATCTGCAGCTATATGTAGGCCAGTATAATGAATTGAATGGGTGCTGACTTGCAGCGAGGGTGGTTATATACTAGCAGCGATTATGAGTTGCATCAGCCACATTCGACTCACCAATGAAACTTATAATTATCATTTCTGTCACTATAATCTATCACGATCAGGATCATATTATTATAACTTATAGCAGATGATAAACTTATATTGGATATTATATAAAAAACACAATTGATTTATGAATGTAACACTCATTTTTTTTAAATTAAGTGTCGAACATATAAACTTTTTGTGTCTGTTGAAAAAAAAAGAATTATGATTCTAGGAGCTCTACGGAATCCACTTTAGGAATCGCTGCGATATACAACGAATAAAATGTGAATGTGTTTATGTCGGGCCAGTAACCGGCCGTCAAGTGGGCTCAGCCAGTTCCGCGGGGTCACCACTTTCACGTGTCATCTACCAACCTGTTCAGTTTCACGTAATACATTCACTAGCAACCTCTCATGGTTGCGCTCATGAATTTTCAAATTCGGCCTACCTTGCAATTTTGGCAGACCAAGACTAAACGATATTAATAAAATTATTTCTACAACTAGACCTTTATTTAAAAAAAAGTTTTTTCTCAGACCCATATTTAATAAAACTAAAGTAAATTGAGTACTGACCTTAGGCATACTAAAAGTTTCTGGAACTGGGCTCTTACAACAAATAAAATAAAAAAAAACAATATCAGAATTTAAAAAAAGAACTCTTGTGACATGTTACTTCCTAATTTTCGAGACTAACATTTTTATTACGTAGCATTTACATAGTCTTTCGACATATTTTTATTGATCGCCTCTGTAGTCTTGCGGTTCAGTTGTTGGACTTGACTACCTGAGCTCCCGGGCTCGAATCCCAGGTCGGGAAACGTGAAATGTGCCGGGTTGGCGATAGGCTTGCCACCTATCACATTGTGGGACTTAGCGTCTTCGGGTAGTCGTGGGTGCCCTGGTTGTGCCTCTGCCTACCCCTTCAGGGATATGGGCGTGAAGATGCTTTTTTTTTTAATTTGGTTTGGTTCAGATAATTGTGAGTCGCCATTATAATGAAATGAAATCGCATAAATATTCGTTCAATTATTTGTTACGATTTTCGCTGCGGCTTAAGTCTTTAAAAGACTTGCCTGAGCCTTCAACAGGCGTATTGGTGATGAAGCACCATCTCATGACTCTGTGTATTCATAGTTAGGATAATTTACCATCTATGTTGATAAATGTAGAGGTCAGCCGGCTTCTGCGGTAACTGAATATAATATCGATATCGTACTACAACCAATTATGACTGGCAAAAAATTACTTATCGGCTTTTTTTTTAATGACTAATTTGTTGCTAATCTTACGATTTTTTACAACTCTCAGCTCAGCCCCAGACATCATTATTTAGATGGATTGGGCTGTTACCTACAACGCCAGCACCAAGGGCTGTCTCCCGGGAGACCGTACCTCGACTTGGTGCTGCGTTCTGGTTACTGGGTGGACTTGGTGGAGGAGTATTTGTGGCTCGTCGCTCGGCGTTAGGCGCCGGGCGCAAGAAAGGTCTTCGTCGCCGAGACCGGCGGCGGCGGTGTAGTGTTATATTAAAGTGATGTGAATTTGTCGTGTTCCGGTTTGGAGTTGGGAGAATAGCGTTTGCCGCGGTTATTGGATCCGGAGGATCCGATAACACGTGGCGAGGTCTTCTATGATTAGAGGGAGCGTTTGCGACCGGTGTGTAGTCACACGCGGGCGACTTATCGGCAAATTCGTACTAAGTCAGGCGTTGGAATGAGTTAAGTGTACATTTTACATGAGCAACTGAAGTTTCGAAAGCATTGCACTCGATGGATACCGCGCGATTAAACGGAAGATCAAAAGCGACTGCGTGTAGAGGTGCCGAAGGTTTAATGGAGAATTGTCGTTGGCTGTTTATAACATTATCTGGTTGTATCGTATCGAACCGTGAAAGGGTTTTTTTGAAGAGTTGCCAGAATACATAAATACATATCTTCATGCCAAGTCCCTCACGGGGGTAGACAGAGAGTATCTAGTGCCAAACCTCAAGGTCCTGACAGACCAGCACATTCCTCCACATTCATTACCATTTTCATACAACAACCGTTTCAGAAACTTATTTATCTATTTATTACCAAACAATTACATTTATTATTATACGTATACGTATTAGGCCATATTATAATCTTGAGACCACATTCGGATAAAACCCGAGCGATTTGATCGTGGAATGTCAACCTAGGTCTCCCGGGTACCTACATCTATCCGTATTCGTGTTGTATATCTGCTTTGTCAATCTATCATCAGTCATTTTTCTACATGAATTAGCAAAAGTAGAAAAGAGAGAACACCTGGCAAAAAAAAATGGTTGCTTCTTTATTCGTTAAAACTGTATATTAACAGTGTCGACTGAAAATCAAAGGACGGTCACTGCATGTTCATATATAAACCATTGCTTGCCCAGTGTCTTAGAAAAAGTTCCAAAACAAGTCCTCGCAGTCATGCCATCCTTTATCACGGCAAGGTTAAGAAAACGAATGAGTATTTTAAGGCTTCAAATGCGAAACTGATGAATCCGGGTTACAATCCGGACCTCCCACCTTGCGACTTCTTTTCATTCCCGAAAATAAAAGATTTACTTAGAGGTTTACGATTCTTAAACCCAGAAGCGGCTATGAATGCATTCCAAGAAGCCGTTGAAGAGGTCCCTAATGAAGACTGGGCCCTCTGTTTCACATAATGGTACTAAATCTGTAAATAGTGAAAGTATATACCTTGAAAAACAATAAATTAATAATAAACATCATATCTAGTCTTACTTATCAGAATCCAGAAACTTTTAATAGCGCCTAATTGCGTCAAAGATATTAAAAAAAATTTGCGTTTTTAGAATTCTTGTTTCTCTGTTTCCCTGAATTAACACCCAATCTTATATTACCAGTCGTTACAAAATATGGTTAACGGATACTCTATGTTCGAAGAAAACTTATAATTTTATCCCTACAAAATTAGGTACTTTTCATCCCTTTTAATAAAGAAGTTCTAGTAGAAAAGGAGAAAAAACAAAAAGAGAAAATTTAGCATTCATTGAAAAATAGGCAGTTAAATTTTATTTTTTCTTTTAATTATTTTATTTTATGTGAGAAAACACTGAAAAGGTAGGTCATGATTCCATTATTTTCATTCTCAGACCTACTCCTACAATATGCTCACAAAATTTCATGAGAATCGGTCAAGTCCTTTCGGAGGAGTTCAATCACGCACATCGTGACACGAGAATTTTATATATTTGATAAATGTTAGTGTATGACGATTTCGTATCACGACGTCGTCAATGATGACAATGAATGGTGAACCTTGGAATCATGAACTACTTATTAAAAAAATAATTATCAAATCTGGACGTGGTGAGAAAAATAAAGTCGCTTTTTTAGTTTTACTGTGACTATCGCCTATGTGGTCTAGTGGTTCAGTTGTTGGACTTGACTGCCTGAGGTTCCGGGTAGGGCAACTAAAAGAAAAATGGGTTTTTCCAATTTTCTAATAAAAAAAAACGTTGCTCGGGATTGGATATGTGCCCGGTTAGCGATAGGCTTGCCACCTATCACATTGTGGGACTTAGTGTCTTCGGCTAGTCGTGGGTTCCTAGTTGTGCCTCTGCCTACCTCCATCCATTCCATTCCTTTCTTCCATTCCATTTTCTTTCCATTTTTTTCTTAATGTGTATGATATGATATCCATGACATTTTTCCATACTACTTAATTTTGCTAATATTGTAAATGGGAAAGTTGATAAGGATGGATGAATGTTTGTTACTTTTTCACGCCAAAACTGGTAAACAGATTTAGATGAAACTTCACAGAAATATAGTTCATACATTAGAATAACACATGGATTATGTAATCCATGTGTTATTGAATAGTTTTCCCAGTTAAACCCAGGTCAGGCTTAGGCTCCTTTTTACAAAAATCCGCCCCCCAAGGACAAAACGATAGGGAAGACTTCGGCAACGCGACGTCCGCTTGTGCAATTGCGCTCTTCAATCAACTTTACTGCGACCTTAAATTTTAATTTATTTAGACAAAAATTTCCAATGAAATAAATACAAATATTATTTTTATATAATGTGGAAAGAATGACAGATGAAAGATTGGCAAAGCAGATATACAATGCGAATGTGGATGGATGTAGGTACCCGGGGAGACCAAGGCTGACATTCCACGGACAGATCACTCAGATATTATCTGAGGGTGGAGTCCAGAGTCTCTGAAACCGGCGTTTTTGTATGAAAAGAGTTATGAATGTGAAGGAAGCTAGACAGGTTTGTCAGGATCATGAGGTCTGGCACTCGATACTTTCTGCCTACCTTGTAAGGGACTTGGCGTGAAGATATGTATGTATGTATATTTATACATTTGCTAGAACGAAGTATTTATTTTTGATTTGATATTTCAAGTCCATATTAAAACGTTGCCGACCTCTGCGATAGATGATGATAATGTGTATAAAAATTTATTCATGACGAAGTCGCGGATAAACAGCTAGTCTTAATATATATAAATTACATGTCACTTTGTTTGTTTGCGATGGACTCCTAAACTACTTAACCGATTTGAATCAAATTTGCACACCGTGTGCAGTTTGATCCAACTTGAAAGATAGGATAGCTTACATCTCAATTTAAAATCAAAAAAATTAACATCCGAGCGAAGCCGGAATAGGCAGTTAGTTATAGATAAGTAAAAGTCGGCCCCAGCGCATGTTGCTCATCCAATTGCAGCACAAACATAAGGCATTTTAACTGGTCATTAAATCTTATACGCTAACACGCAAACTGAGAAACTCTTCATTTCGTTTTCAAATTTTAATTATTGCCTACAACTTTGTTTACAGGACAATCTTTATTTATTTTTAACTTCTGATTGAAAAAAGGGGATGTTATAAGTTTAACATGCCTGGGTGTGTATGTCTGTGGAGTCCTAACTCTTAATCGAATGGATCGATATCTATGCGCTTTTTTTGTTTGATATATGATGTAATTTTGGGTAGGTGTTTTCGGAGGTTATTAAACATTTTTAACTTTATGCTTATTCGTGATATTCCTGGCTCTAAGTAGATAAGATCTTCTGTCTACCTGTCAGGAAGCTGGTAAGAGATGAGTATAGGTTAAATTAGCCAATTTCACTAATGGAAGCAAGTAGAGTGCTGTGGAGCAACGTGTCAGGACAGAGATCCACTGCCATACCTATTACTGTATCCATAATGACAGTGTTTGGTATTGTGATATTCTAGGCAGGAACATTGTTAAACGGTAGACTTGCATATCATGCCTTACAACCCTAGTTGCAGGACAGGAACTAATGTATTACATTTATAATGTCTATAGGCTATATTTTCTTACAGAGTCAGTATTAGAAGTTGGAGTATCTTATAATATCTGTCAGTAGGGATGAAACGATACGATTAAATCCAAGTAGGTACTCGATACTTTTATCTGATACCAAGTACATTTTAGTATCGATACTTTGAAATGAAGTATGGAATAGGTATCGGTTAAAAGTACTCATATCAGTACATTTTATGGTTTATGGATATTAATATAATGGATGTTTATTTTTTAACATTAAAAAAACGTATCCTAAATTAAGTTTCTGAACGCATCCTAGGCTTACTTTTGTGTAGTTAGCAGCCTTGACAGTTGACAAGTTTGTTAAGCTATGCCCGAAAAAAGTTTAACCAGAAGACATTATCAAATATTGATTTTCTTGAGCAGCACCACGAAAACGGACTTTTTTCATAAATTATTTTGAAGGTGACGTGTTGCACTGGTGTTTAACCGTGACACTCATGGTCGGGAGTGTCTCAAAAATTATTATTTAATGTTAGAATATTATTAGTACTTTTCAATAAGGAATACCAATACTTGTTACGGTTTTCACTCAAAATTTTCTTAAAACGATACGATAAAGTAAGTATCGATACTTCGTGATCAATACTGAGTAAGTATCGATACTTGAAGACCGATACCAGTATCAAGTAAAGTATCGATACCCCAGCGGTATCGTTCATCCCTATCTGTCAGTACAGCAATTCTCTTCATCGCTATCCCATCTCTTAAAAAGGGTAACAACTAAATAGTCTCAAAGCTTTAGGAATTTAAAATCTACACCACTCTCTAAACCGAAACACGACAAGGTGAGTTTCGGCAGTTAAGGTTGTAATACCAATTTAGGCAAATCATTGCAGAATTCTAGCACTGAGTTTGACTACATTACTACTACATTGCGAACTTATTTCACTAGAAAGCGATGGGGTAGTCACATAAGCAAAGGCGGTGAAGTCACCAAAAGTGGCATATTCACCGAAGTTAATTAATGAAATATAAATGGAATAAGGCAGTAAAACCAACGAAGCATCAACAGATTATACGTACCTGTGTTGGAATCAGTCTACGACTACATTACACGATATAGCACCAAAATTTTTCTTCTGTCTATTAACTTCATTTTTTTTATATTGCAGGCAAAGAGACGGATCTTTTAAAATAAATAAATATTCGCAGCATCGCCTGCCAGACAGTATCGGTTTTAGCACTTTCAGAGCCTTGGGCGCGGTCAAATCGCGTGATAAAACTAAATAACCCTTTATTAATAATTAATAAAACCCACTAACTTATAAAATTTTATTATCAATTCCATCAAAATATCTAAATGTTTTATTAAATTTAAAGAATATAGAAGAAGGTAAACATACGTGTAAGGTATCTACCGCCCTGGGCGGTAGCGTAACTGCACCCAACCCTTTCGCTGGCCCTGCTTTTATACCCAAAAAATTAAAGGGAGAGTGGGATACCAAAACAGTTTATTTAATTTTACTGGCTATTTAAGCATGTAAATCAGTACAATGGCGAGCACTAACGTAATAGCTGAAAGGCTAAGCATTTGGTGGTAACCTAGCCATTCGGGAAGTTGTTACAAGACTCTACCACTTAGTTACTAGGAATATTCCCACTGATTCCGTCCAAGCTAATACCTACTTCAAGTGATGACAGGTCTAATTAGATTCAAAAACTAATTTCACGATCAGATCAATCGAATATTATCCGAGGGTGGTGTCAAGAGTTTCCGAAACCGGCGTGTTTGTATGAAAAGGGTTATGAATGTGAAGGAAGCAAGACAGGTTTGTCAGGACCGTGAGGTCTGGCACTCGATACTCTCTGCCTACCCCGTAAGGGACTTGGCGTGAAGATATGTATGTATGTGTAAAAACTAATTGATAGACGGGACTATCAAGAAATAAAAAATGCAACTGATAACAAATTTCCAAGTTAAGTGCGATTAAATAAACAAGCAGATCGACTTAATAGGTGGCTATGTTCGAAAACAATCGCCTCTGTGGTCTAGCGGTCCGGGTGTTGGACTTGACTGCATGAGGTCCCGGGTTCGAATCCTGGGTCGGCCAACAAATAGAAAATTGGATTTTTCCAATTTTCTAATAAAAAAATGTTGGTCGGGATTGGAAATGTGCCCGGTTGGCGATAGGCTTGCCACCTTGCCACCTATCACATTGTGGGACTTAGTGTCTTCGGCTAGTCGTGGGTGCCTTGGTTGTACCTCTGCCTACCTCTTCGGGGATATGGGCGTGAAGATACTTTTACTTTATGTTCGAAAACAAATATTTCAATTTACATACAAATCTAACCAAACCTTTGCATACTTAAAAATATCTAGTTGTTTGAACTAAAACAAGAGGCCTAAGAGACT
>NJDC01001393.1:211342-221705 GCA_002245475.1 Calephelis virginiensis
AGGATCTGATGGTGGGATCCTGGAGAAATCGAGGGCATTTCTGAAAAAATGTATGGAAGTACAGAATTTTTGTTGACTTTTTATCAATTGAGAGGGATATTACGTATAAAAATCGTAATTTTATGATGATGAGCTGATGATGGAGAGCATCCCTACTAAAGGACATTTTAAGCGATTTTTCTAAAACGGCTGGTCTGATTTAGACAGTCCTTTTTTTGTTTGGAAGGGTGTACCTCACGGGTGGTCTCATGGTAAGGAAGTCAGGATCTGATGATGGCATCCTGGTGAAATCGAGGGCATTCCTGAAAAAAAATATGAAAGCACAGAGTTTTTCTTGACTTTTTATCAATTGAGAGGGATTTTACGTATAAAAATCGTCATCTTATGATGATGAGCTGATGATGAAGGGCATCCCTAATGATGAACATTTTCAGCGATTACTCGAAAACAGCTTGTATGATTTGGATAATTCTTTTTTGTTTGAAAGGGTAGTGTCCTGGCAAGGAAGTCAGGATCTGATGAAGGGATTATGGAGAAATCGAGTAAACTATTAAATAAAATGGGCAAGCTTAGGGTTTCTATTGACTGCTTAAATTGTAGTATAATCCAAGTAGTGCTCTCTCTGTGTTGAGTTAAAACTTAAACATACATAAATATACCCAACGATGAACGAGTATTAGATTTCTTCTCCAACGGAAATAAGATTTCTTAAACGGAGCCATTCCGCTAAGGCTCGTTCATCGTGGGGTTTCGTTAACCGCTTGGAGGCTTCCAAATCCGACAAAGCTATTCCATCTAAAGTTTTAACTCTACTAAGAGCGACGTACACTTGGCCTTTCGCGAAGTTTCTTTTTCTATCACAGCTCTATCGAGGGTTGTCCCCTGTAGCTTGTGTACTGTTGCAGCCCAGCACAAAATCAGAGGTAGCATTCGACGCCTCTAGTTGCTTGGAATGTAGCTCACAGTGGTGGAATGGATACAAAGCCATCAAAATCTTTTAATCTGCTACCTATTATGTCGGCGTTGAACTTAATCAGCACAGCGTCAGGCATTCGCCTTCTTCCAACTGATCTCTGCGTAGTGCTGGCCATTTAAATCCTTTCACAACACCCATAGTCCCATTAACAAGCCCATCAGAAACGGCGATATTCCGCCTCAACATGACGCGTGAATTGACACCTGAAAGTATGGTTGGTAAAAAACCACCACAGCTATTAACGTTGTAATTATGCAACTAAAAAGCAAGAAATAAAGTTATTTTTAAACAAAAAAAAAACCGCCTTCATAAACTCTCTAGAACTAAAAAGGATGAAAAATAATTTGTTATATTATGTGTACAAACTATATCCTACCCAAAAATATTTACAAGACCACAACAAAAGATATCGACGAAACCAACCTATGAATAAACACTTATTTTAATTACTAACCTACCTTAATTGATACTCTTCTAATACCTAACTAATATTATACCTAATACCTACACAATTTCTTATTTTTTATGTAGCAATTGAAGTCGGTGCCTTAAAAACTAAATAGGTACTAATCAATCCAACCACAAACAATTACGAACGACCTATGTAGGTAACTAACCTAATGTATCTGTCTGTACAACTAAACCTACAATTAGAATAATCATTAAATGACTGGGACCCGACAAGTTAAATCCTAAACACTATTATACTTAAGTATATTATGTAAACTGAAATTTCAAATGACATCAAATCGACGCAATAATAATGAATGAATAACGAACTGGCAAGCAACCTTCGGACCGACAGAATACGATAATTACGAGAAGTACGAGTATATAAATATATAATCAAACACGCCAAGAAAGCTTTATCCTTATATAGAGTAAAACACAACGATAGCGCGATCTCACTTTGCGTGTGGCGCCACCTCTTGATTAATTTTGAAACTAAAATAATTGAAGGCATGGATGAATGGAGGCACCGACTTCAAGTACTACATAAAAATAAGAAATTGTGTAGGTATTAGGTATAATATTAGTTAGGTATCTTTTTAAAGTAGAATAAAACTGAATTGCTATTATATATATTGCTGTCATATTATATTGAATCAAATGTTACTACATTTTAACAAATTAGGATTATTTCATAATAAACAGTTTGGTTTTACAAGGGGTAGATCAACAGTCGATGCTGGTGTGGAATTATTGAAGAAAATTTATTAGTGTTGGGAGGATTATCAGGATAAAATCGGGATGTTTTGTGATTTGTCCAAAGCATTCGATTGCGTAAGCCACGATACGTTGATCAGGAAACTGCGCCATTATGGAATTAGAAATATTGCACTCGATCTTCTGATTTCATATTTGAATGGAAGAATTCAGAAGGTTGATATTAATGGTAAAAAATCGACTGGTGCTGCTGTTACGATGGGTGTCCCCCAGGGCTCTATTCTTGGTCCATTTTTGTTCCTTGTATATATTAATGACTTACCTTACTACGTAAGAGACAAACACGAAATCGTATTGTTCGCGGATGACACTTCACTCATATTCAAAGTGAAAAGACAACTGGGTAAGTATGACGAAACGAACAATGCTATTTCAAAAGGTGTACACTGGTTCAATGTAAATAATCTTTTTTTGATAGAAAAAAAAACAAGTTGTATTAAATTTTCAACGCCAAATTTGAGGCTAGTAGATACCAACTTACAACCTAATGGGAACAAATTGGACCTCATAGATTTTACTACGTTTTTAGGAATAACAATTGATAATAAATTGCAATGGGGCCCACACATTGATAAACTTGCAATAAGATTAAGCTCAGCAGCGTGTGCTGTTAAGAAAATGAGACAATTAACTGATGTTGAAACCGCTAGGATGGTTTATTTTAGTTATTTTCACAGCATCATGTCGTATGGAATTCTTCTCTGGGGGAGTTCTGCCGAAGTCAATACTATATTTATTTTACAAAAGAGAGCCATAAGGGCAATTTATTACCTAGGCCCAAGAGTTTCCCTGAGAGAAAATTCAAAGAAATCAAAATTCTAACTTTAACATCCCAGTATGTGTTTGAAAATTTAATGTATGTTCACAGAAATTCAAGTTCATTTAAAAGAAATTGTGATATACACTGTGTCAATACAAGGAATAAAAATAATCTTGTTGTGCATGTGTCTCGTCACCGTCGTCGTCGTCGTATACAGTTCTTCAATAAACTTCCCAATTATGTGAAAGAACTTCCAATTAATAAATTTAAGAAATGTGTTAAATGTAAATTAAATGAAAAGGGTTATTATAACATTGCTGAATATTTAGCAGATAAGACTGCTTGGGATTAATTGCTCCTCATGCCAATCTCTTATAATTTATAATGTATCATTACATAAATTATTGTAAATATATTGTAAAATAACAAAAAAAAAAGACAAGCCCGCTGAGTTTCTTGCCGGATCTTCTCAGTGTGCGGCGGCGTTCCGATCTGGTGGTAGATTTATTATTATATAAACCCGTCACAAGTGCCTCTTGTAGGTTTATGTGAAATAAAGATGATTTATTATTATTATTACTATTATTTCTCTTGGTCATCAATTGGTCCTTCATGGGTAAACGGACGGACCAATTTCTCTATATTTCTGTGTTGTGATAGTTATTGTCAGGAGAAGATTCATATGAAATAAATAAATAGTAAATGAATATCCGTGGACAATTTTCACAAATTGAAACTAACCTTAAAGTAAGCAAATTATATCCTTGTGTTATTGGTGTTATGCAACAAATCTAATATATACAAATACTTAGATAGGAGCAGAATAAATTTAATAAATACCCAGACCCGGAAAAGCAGACATCTAAATCTGCCGTTCTCAAGCTAAAAGGCAGTAAAGTGCCACCTAGTCATTTCTAACGTTTTAATCTCGGTCTGGCGTCTTACTTGACTTCTTGAGGTCCCGGGTTCGATCCCCAAGTCGGGCAAAAAAAATGTTAATTCAATTTTGTCATAAAGATATTAGATAACTTTGCTCGAGATTGGATACGTGCCTTGCCACGTATCACATTGTGGGATTTAGTGTCTTCAACTAGTCGTGGGTACCCTGGTTGTGCCTCTGCCTACTTCTTCGGGGATATGGGGGTGAAGATGTTTTACTTTACTTTTTTAAGTGGCTATTTAGCAATACTAACTACCTACTTTGTCACTTGACTGTCTTTTAGATTGAGGACGGCAGAAATGATCATCACACAAATGCCGGGGTTGGCATTTGCCGGGAATCGAGCCCGAGCCTCGTGGTAAGTCGTGTACGCTAGCCCTTAGACCAACCAGACGGTCAAATAAAACTCAATATTCTCAGTTAGGACAACATTTATCGGTTTGGTGAATGCGAAAGCAGCCCCATCTCCCTTTTAGGCGGGCGACGAGAAAGTTTTTAGTTGGTTCGAATCCGATATAGTAGGTATCCGTGGGAATTTCCCATATTTAAAAAAAGTTGGTGAATGAGAAAGCAACTCCATCTCACTTCCAGCCGGACGTCGAGAAGGTTATGGCTTTTAGTCAGTTCGAAAGTAGAACATCGGAAGAATTAATTAAGCATACAAAATCTTTAAATAACACAAATTCCGTAGGTATTGATAATATCTCCACGCGCATCATAAAGGAATGTGCTCACATCATCTCACCAGATCTCTCACATCTTATCAACCTTTCGTTAGAACATGGCACTTTTCCCGATCGCCTAAAAATAAGTGTTGTTAAACCATTGCATAAAAAATATAATAGGAAGGATATGTGTAACTATAGGCCTATTACTTAATTCTCATATTTGCTAATATTCATGAAAATATTATGTGCAGTCGAATAATTATTACTTTATTAATCAGCACAACGTTACAGCAAAAGAACAAAATGGTTTTTTTAAAACAAAAATCCACGATACTAGCGACTTTTTCACTTGTTCATTACATTATTGAGAATATTGACAGACGTAACCCAGTCCTGGCGGTATTTTTTGACATGACTAAAGCTTTCGATTGTATTAACCATCGTAAGTTACTGCTGAAATGTGAACGTTATGGTATAACGGACCAGCACTAGATTGACTACAATCGTACTTGACAGGACGCAAATAATTTACACAAATAAGGAAAGTAAGTGAATATGGTATGTCAATAACTTACCAATCCAAATTTAGAACAAATAGGTTCGGAGTACCGCAAGGGAGCATAATGGGACCACTTTTATTTCTATTAGATACAAATGATCTCCCCAAAATTTCAGATAATGAATTTATTCTGTTTGCAGATGACATATCGGTAACCATTCCCAAAGAAAATTTATCTGGTAAGGATAATGAATGTAAAAAAAAACAAAACTGTAAAGCAAGTAATTTCATGGATGGATTCAAATGACCTCATACAGTATTATGTACATACTTATACAGTAGTATACAGTTCCACAACGTTAAAAGTAAAAAACAGGATGTTACAATTTGCTGTTCAGGGAACGATTTAAAAAATGACAATGACATAAAAATTTTAGGCATAGCCTTAGATGAACACGTTAATTGGAAACAACATATAAAGATATTGTGCAGTAAAATAAATAAGTACGTTTTTGCATTAAATAGACTTAGAAAAATAGCTGGACAACAAGCGGCATTAGTAGCTTATCACGGTTACGTTGGGTCTGTTTTGAGGTATGGTCTGCTTTCATGGGGTAATTCAACTAATGTTGATAGAGCCTTCTTAGCTCAAAAAAAAATGTATTCGCCAAATACTTGCAGTCGACTCGCTCACTTATTGTAGACCACTCTTCAAGAAATTTAACATCTTACCACTTGCTTCACAGTATATTTATGAAGCTTGTTATTTTGTAGTAAATCATCCGGATTTATACGAAACGGAAAATAAACAAAATAGATATAATTTATCGAGAGATCCTACTAAAATTGAATTTCCGAAGTGTCATAGTTACTTATATCAAAGGAACTGCTACATAATGACGATAAAAATCTATAATGCTCTTCCAAAAAATATTAGGGAATTAAAGGAGAAACTGTATACAAGAAAGCTCTGCGATTGGCTTATTGATAAATTTTTCTACACTATTACAGAACACTTGAATGAATTAATAATGTAATATCTAATGAAATGCGTATTTGTGTTGTGTATTTGTAATAATAAATGAATTAAGTATAAGTTAAATGTAAAAATTTCAATATAATTTCCCAGTTGGTATAGCGTTATTTATTAATATATTATATATCATAAGAATAATGAATAATAGAAACTGTATAATAGGTAATAGTAATGAATGTTGTAAAATCTTTAAATAGAATAAGTGAAGAGCTCAGAATTGAAGAATCTTGTACCTACTTAAATACTTACATGCCATGTAAATGGCGGAACATTTGGACTTCATATTATTTAAGACCAGATAAAACATGTGTCCGAGCAAGAAATAAATGATTTATGATTCGAATCCGACATAATAAGTATCCGCAGGGATTTTCTATTCTTAAAAAAGAATAACGTTGATCGGGTCAGCTAGTAAAAAATAAACAATAATAAGACACACTACACTAATAAATGCGTAAATTGGAACGTGAAGAATGCACTGGTGCAACGTACGCTGACGCATATCCTCGCTCTGGTAGTGCCAAATTAAAATTAAACTCATAACTTTGTACCATCGTTTATTACTGTCTATAATTAAAACATACGTAAAACTAAACCTCAACCTACATACATTTGACGCACTTTACTGTGAATAGTACAAGAGGCTGCTTTGAATTATATTCATCAATCGGTATACTTTTTTTTTTAATTTCAACACATTAACATATCTTCACGCTAAGTGCTTTGAAGTAGGCAGAGAGTATCGAGTCACGATTCTTGTAGGCCTAGCTACGCCTATATTTATTACTCTTTTCCTCTAAACACACCGGTTTCAGACTCTTGACACCGCCATCAGATAATATAGACCTAAGCATTTTTGAAGTGAAAACTTTATTAGCGGCATTGCGCACTTTTTTTGTAATGGGTAAAAACTTCTAAACTCGCGTCAAGACACGTAACCTGATCGAAAATGCATAAGACGGTACAGGGTGCTTGCGCGAATGTTCGTGTTGTCATGTTTGTGTACAATAGCGCAATAAATGAATATTGTATTCTACTACATAAATGATAGTACTTTCATACTGATAATTAAAGCAATTCGTGCAAAATTATTACCTAACCATTCCAAAATATAAAAATTACACAACGTTAATATTCAAGTTTTCACTTTTGCCGGCACTCCCGGAGTGCAACTCGTCTTTTTTTTAATGGCAAAAGACAGTGATCAAGCACACGAATCCCCTAATGGCTTGCGATTATCTCTTAATAATCGCAAGCCTATTAAAACCATAGATGTTGTGGTGCTTCGCTGTCATGTGGCCTGGGTGTTAGGCCTAAAATTGCGCGAATCTACTGGCACATTTTTTGACAATTGACATTCCACAACCGATTTTCCCCGTGTTGATCCGAGCTCCTTTGAAGAATAGACCATTTGCTCTCTGCCAGGCAGCTCGTAAAAGGTGAGCATAGGCTAACCGTCAATAACACCATGACATCTGACTAGGTGGTAGAGTTTCGCAGCGACTCACCCGGATTGGTACCACCGCCTTACCTATTCCTGCCGCCATAACGTCACGCCGTATTCCTGTTTGGAGGGTAAGGTAACCGGTAAACTTACTTTTGCTCGAGGCCTAACACCCCGGCCTCAGGTTGGCAAAGCGCCATTACCACCTTTGGTGTCTCCAGGTGGTGTGAATTTCTTACCATCAGGAAATCCGTCTGCTTGTTTGCCTTCCAATATAAAAGAAAAAAAAAGAGCAGTCGAACTCTACCACCAAGAATGTCAACTACAATTGAAAGAATTTCAACCATAGTCCATGCTACGTTTGAAAAAAATATATTCCTAATGGCAAAATAACTATTGAAATTCATGTATCCTTTAATTTGTGATAATACACGATACGTTCTGGATAGTTTTATGAACTTATATTTGAAAAAAGGAAAAAAGACAAAACTAAGAAAAATGAAAATCAGTACCTAACCTTCTGAAAAACCTAGTCGTGATTTTACTGTCTCGATGACGTCAGCATTCAAACAAAAAAAATGTATTGAAATCGATCCATTCGTTTATTGATTATGACGCCACAAACACACAGACTGAACGAAAATTTTGCTTACAAAATCAATCAACTGTAAATGTACTATGTGTTCGAGTACTGTGGAGAACAAAGAAAATATGGTATAGGCATGAGAAGGAGAAGAGCCATTTTAAAGTATGCCAAAAGTTTTAAAATATGCCAAAGTATCTGAAGGAGTTCAGAAAGAATTCACTTCACTTTGAATTGTACAGACCAAATAGCAAAAACTTGCCTCCTGCATTTTAACCCTTCTATAGATTGGAATACAAAGTAGGAATGGACAGGAAGTGATGTCACATTTTTAAGATTACAGGTAAAGTTAAATCCATACCACCCGTACCCTGGCATATTGCTGCACAGCACTCGACCACCAGCAGTCTTAGTGGTACTACCATATTTTAACCAATCGCCTTTTACGAGCTGCCTTGCAGAGAGGCAGATGGTCTATCCTACACAGTGTACTCGGAACAACACGGGGAACACGGGTATGTTTGTAATACCTAAATGTTTTATAAGATTAAATTGAATAAAAGTTGAAAGATTGGCAAAGCAAATATGTGTGTAATGTGGATATAAGTAGCCGGGGAGACTTAGGTTGACATTTCATTTTCGATTCGCCCAGGTTTTGTCCGAGGGTGGTGTCATGAGTGTCCAAAATTGGCGTGCTTACATGAAAATGGTTATGAATATGAAGGAAGCCAGGCAGGTCTAAAAGGATCCCAAAATTAGGCACTTGTACTCTCTAACTCTGTGAGGGGCTTGCCGAGAAGATATCCAGATTAAATTGAAATCACGAATCTCTTAATTAGAAGAATAACTAAGGACCAGTCCGCAGAACTAATATCAGCTTCATGAAACTCCATATCAATATCCCTGTAACAGCGACGCATCATTTCTTGACCTGTGAATAGTATGCATATCTAGTCATTACGTAGAAATATAACAGTACCACAACTTGTACTATAAATGACACCAAAAAATAATACATTTCTTCCGTTAAATACGGCCAATGTTTTAAAAGACTATATTTAATATGGGTGAACAGTCGTACAATGCCAATTAGGTACGCCAAGATGACGAATAAACTCAAAGCCACTTTTGACGTCGATAACTTGTGAATGCTTATAATAAACTAGCTCCCCCAGCGAACTTCCTCCCGCCAACACCCTTCGATATTTGAGATAAAAACTACCCTACCTTTTAAGTTGGACCAAATTACAGATAGTAGTGAAATTTTATCGAAATCGGTTCAGTAGTTTAGGAGTCCATCGCGGACAAGCAACGTGACACATAATTTATATATATTAAGATCTTTAATAGAGTGAATTCTGTACATTGAAGATATTAAAAAAATAGGTGCAGGCGATTAATAAATAAGGGCAATAAAACTGCAAAAACCGACTAATACGATTAATCGATAGATAGCAAATTTTCTGAAATGGTCCACATAAATTTGATCAACATCATAGAAGTAGTTTCTGAGTAACACATAATAATGCACACATTCTTCACTTATCTTGACGAACTCAAAACCATTACACTCTTAATTATCTACAACTCAGAAACCACTAATCAGATCATGATTACACCTCGGAATCATGACCTCCTATCTTTCTAAAGAGGAACCATTAAAATCAGTTCGCTGTTGGCCGAATAGTCGAGTAATAAACATACAATAAACTCAACGTCAAATTGAAAACCTCCTCTATTTTATAGTAGCTTAAAAATGGCTAGCAGAATACATATTACGCTGAATCTATGTAGGTTATAGGTATATTACTTTTTATCCCTCTCACTAAAAGGGTTCCCGTGGGAAAGGGACGAATGTAAAAATATGAATTGGGCTATAATTCATTGCTAAATACATTTTCCAATTAAATTTATCCATTTTTCGATTTGTGCTTTACAAATTGTCTTAATATTTTTCCCAAGTCAAAAGTTTCAATATTTTAGGAATTATACAGACTTAACAATGCTCTGTATAGTGACCAAATAACTTGAAAGCCGGAATTTAAAGAATTGTGTAAACGTACTGCATATCTTCACGCACAATGCCGTGTGCCCTGTAGGCAGAGAGTATTGAGTGAACGAAGTTCCTCGGTTAGGTTAGTTATAAGTATAGTCTTTACCAATATCGTGGTAGAATAAACTGGCTTCTTAACCTCTTTCGTTTACATTTACGAGGGTCAAACTGAAAGTT
>NJDC01001393.1:227736-250459 GCA_002245475.1 Calephelis virginiensis
AGTTGTACTTTCCTATTTGTTTGGCGGGATAATAATGCCACTTATATCATTTTAACGGCTACCTTACGCTCTAACCGGAACATGATAAAGAATAACATTGCTGTTTCGGCTGACAAAGACAAAGATGGTGACCCTAAAAGACAGGCTTCGCGTACAAATCTACCATCTATTAGTCACTATGCTAGTGATACATATAGCCAATATTTCACGAATATAATGTCTTAATAGTCATACAACATAAAATTTGATATTGTTTATATCATAATAGATGAGGGTAAAGAAAAGATGCTAATTATTTATAGTTTGTTAATTTATCGATATCGATAACGTACGTGACCTTTTTAACAACCCTTTCTTTAACTCATACATAAACAATTTACTCACACTCACGCATATTTTTTTTGGTTTCGCTTTTTAACTGATTTTGTTTATCTAGTATATACTAAATCTATGCTTAGAGATCAATGCTTGATAGTGACCATAGGTAATGGAGTTTTGGCGCCATCGAGAGAAAAGATGATCGACGTTTTTTCATAATTATTTAATTTCATGTTTATATTGAGTGAAATTAGTCAATTTTGGTGGCATTTTGTACAATTTTCGGTGAAAGTGCACAAATTAAATAAACATGAATAAATTAGCGTATCGTGTATTTCCTCGTTGCTGCCAAATCTCACTATACGACTATGAGCTTGAGTAATGAGGCCACCACTTTACCCAAGATCCTGACATGACTTATTGACGACTTATGACTAATTATAATTGAACCCCGATTTTAATAAACTTAATGCAAATTTCTTCTTGGCTAATTGCAACATGCTAACGTGAATGCCAAAACCTTGTTATCAAATGTAAAGCTCATCTATGTGTTCATTGGTCAAAATAGGAATTAAGCTGTTTTTACTTGAGTTCAGTTTGGCTCAACATTTAAATAAAAAAATAAAAGTAGGTACCTATTAAGTTTGCAACGTTTTATATTCACCTAAGTCCTAAATCATATGACACTAGTTGCCTTAAATCTGAATACCTTTAGATTTACTTTCAAATTAAACGGGTTATACCTTTTCACCATGTTACTTAGGTAACAGATTTTGTTAGATGTTACTTGCCTGTCAAGTGTCTTGTGTCACGCCAAACTTCATACAAAATTCGGGTTTACTATACATATACCTATGGAAGGTGCGGTCCATTTCTTCTTACGTAGACGTTCTTCTTCTACGTTCTTATAAAGGTTGCGTAATAGTATTTATAAATTGTAGTAATTCTATTCTAAATCATAACCACTGATAGTCACTCTAGTGACCACCTAGCGACGCAGTATACCGAACAGGGGGGTGATTATGTATCTCAGTTGCCAACTCAAACTGCAAACGTGTACATCAAATGACGTCATTTGTGTTTGCTATCTCTATTGTATTTCTATTGATCACTGGAGATAGCAAACATAAAACACGTCATTTGACAGCTATTTGATGTACACTTGACCATTTTGAGTTGGCAACTGAGATACATAATCAGCCCCCAGGGGGCTGATTGCGTATCTTTTTAGTGATGATTACTGGGTAAGGATATATCAAATAGCTGTAAAATAACGCGTTTTGGTCGCCAGTGATGTCTTTTAGAGTTTTTGAATGATCGCCCTATAACTTTAAAACTAGGTATATGAGATACATTTATTTGTTCCTGCATGCCTCCCGTAAGCATGGTCACTTCGACTTATATAGCCATATCAGCAAACCAATAAGAAAACACCTACGAGTGCACCTATTGATAATTCACACTTGCAAGTGTGCCTATTGTTTACTTAAGGCAACGGTACGCGAACTGAAAAGACATAAGTCACTCATACACCTATTGCGCCCGCTGCTATGCCAACTAATCTAATGACCACCGTATCTTCATCTCACACATGACCTTCTGGCATAATATATACTCATTAATAAAAATATATGATAAAATAAAAACAGATGTGTGTACCTACTGGTCGGTGTCATCTCGTGTATGAGGGCGGGCTAAGGATGGCGTTGAATACTTTTGGGCTGGTTTATTGTTTATTTATGTAGGTACCTATTTACCAGTTGGCGCTTCATTAAGCTTACAAACTAAACAATTTAAATTTTTAATATTTTGTTAATCGACATCGAATACTGGAGGAGTTTATATGTTCGACGCCTGTTTTTTAAAGAGGTGGTCCCATGGTATGGTACCAAATTGGGTTGGTCAGGACCTGATGATGGAATCCCACGGAAATAGGTGAAAATCATCTAGATATTTTTGTATATGTATTTACTCGACCTAGTATTGAAATTTGAGTCGGTTTTTAGTAGTTTTACTGAATTTAAATTACTATGACTTAATAGTATAAATGACCTAAATAGGTAACTATTGTATTAATAATCTATAGTCAGCCTACGCTACGTGCAAATCTAATGTGTGAGGTTTATTTTTGTAAGGTATCATCAAAATTCATTCAGTAACTTTTGAGTGATAGAGTAGCAAACATCCATCCTTTCATTCATCAACTCCTAGTAGGTACCTACGATGCCTATTTGCATGCATATTCATTCTTCACATTTTTATTCTGTGAAATAATTAATGATACGTCAAGTTTATGATTCGAGGGTGGATCCAAAAGTTCGTGGCCTAATCTACATGGAGTTATGACATCTTTTTAAAATCTACCGTCATTTGTTAGTATGTGTCATATTGATTTATTGTGCGCAGTTTCATTCCGATACTACACAATATAAATTTTCTGTGATTATTTGTTTGAAGCAATCTGACGCAAGTTTCAATAATGGAGATAATTGAACACCGTACAGTCCTTAAGTACCTCAATAAAAAAGGCCTATCACCAAAAGACATCCATTAAGATATGGTGAGCACTTTGGGGGAGTCTGCTCCATCGTATTCCAGTGTCAAGAAGTGGGTAGCTGAGTTTAAGCGCGGTCGTGAGAGCATTAAAGATGATCCTAGGAGTGGAAGGCCTACATCCTCTACCACAAATTTGTGATCTCGTACTGGGTGACCGACGTTTGACCATTGGTAATATAGCTGAGTTAACAAATATTAGTTATGGCCGAGTGCAACACATAATAACGGAAGAGTTGGGGTTCCATAAGGGTGGCTCGAAATTTTCCACCAAAGATGAGGTGATAGTCGCAGTAAACGACTATTTCGCCGACCTCTTGGAATCTTTTTTTTCGAGGGGGTAAACAAGTTGCAGGTCAGGTGGAAGAAATGTGTTGAGCTAGATGGAGACTATGTCGAAAAATAAAAATAAATTTAGACCCACTTTTCTTTTATTTTCTTGGTCGGGCTTAGAACTTTTGGATCCACCCTCGTATATGTTTCGTAACATCTAGGTAGACTTCCTCGTTGACACCTCAAGTACTTAGTCAACGATTTCAACTAGTTTGGTAATCGACTAGTCCATGAACAGTATTAGACGGCAAGTCTCGTCGACAGCCCACCCTAGCGTGGTCAGCATGGACGGGTATGCCCGTGCCTACGCAGACAAAATGAGATCGCTCGGACACGCAACGGGCAAGTCCGCCTCAATAGTCACCGCACCACTTACACCAAAGAGTATAGGTATAATCACAACATTCTAACCCACACTATCAAATGTGACACAGAACAGACCCATAGTAGCGAGGACCTAAGATAATTGCCCCAGTCTATAGTCTGTCGTACTGCCTATAACGATCCTACACCAGCAGGCTATCCGTCAAGTGAATTCCCCGGACCCCGCTTAGCGGCGGATCGAAGGTCGCCGGGTCGGCTAGTTCCTCTGATATATTATTCTATGGGCTAGTTATGTATAAGTGTGCCTTTTGCCGAATGTCATCTTGTTATCAGAATTTTGTCAAGTAAGACTGTTATACATAAGAATATTGATATAATGTTCGTAAAAAAAATAGGAATTTCTTCAACAAGCAAAATTTTTCACTTTTAAAATTAATACTGTTTTTTTAACGAGGATAGATATTTTTGTCGTCTCTTTTCGACCCGAAGATTTTGATACCGTCAGGTGAGACAGCATTCAAGAAGTTTATAATGGTACGTAACTATTATTTTATAAATATATACACCTACCTATTTAACTCTAAATGTTTTCAAAATCATTTGTTTAAATTTAATGGCGATATTTTTGCTAAAATAAAAATGATTTAGTTGGATATTATATTATTACATTAACTGATAACGTTGATTTGCAGATGCGATTTTGTAATTTCGGTTATATACTTTTTATAATAGGTTTGTCTCATCTTTACTTAAGTAACATTTACATTTGTGTCTCACTCTTTCGCACTGTGAAATTCGCCCCCACTTCTGAACTGTTTCTTCATACTTCATACCTATAGATCTATGTCTGTCTTACTTGTGTACGTACGTTTCACACGAAATTTAAAGTTAAGTTCATGATTAAAACGTAATTGAACTGAGTTTTAATAACAAAACTTTTTGAAGTGTACTGAAAAATAAAAGATATGAAAGTGTGTAATGATTTGTTTATATAATTTTTATTAACAGGGACAGTCATTCAGATAGTTGTCTCTCAAAATGGCTGCCCCAAATAAAGTGAAATATAACTTTGAAAAGATATGTCGTGCATGTTTGGAGATAAAAAAGGATATGCGGCCTTTGTTTGAACAGCTTACTGCAACAATGTTGATGGGCATATCAAAAGTGCAGGTGAGATGACTAATAATCAGTTCTGATTACGACAAAATGTACTTTGACTTTGATACGCAATATATTGATATCTCTTTCACACCCGAACGTAATGTAATCTATCTATCATTTCGTCTTGCATTGAGTGGTCTTTGTTTGTGTCATTCTGGCGCCTGTAAAGATTTTTGTTTCGTGCGTATCCTAGGTATCTAGTTGAGAAATGTTACTGTCCTTCTCTTTAACAAAGAGGAACTGAAATGTCCGAGAGAAAGAGATTCGATTATAAAAATAACTGGAAAGAAATTTGTCGATGAAAATTATATTATCTTGCTTTTACATGAACAAATTTAATGATACTAGAAATAATGATTTCCCTTAACTGGACTGCCAAATTTATAAAAATATATTATTGAGGGATGTAAGAAACCCACCACCTTCAAGTTCAATAATGTAGCAATCAGACTAGGTTACAGAACAAATATATAGGACACTAGCTATAAAGTATGGCTAAGCAGAATTCTGCAAAGAATGTCTTTCTAAATTTTCCCATATTTCATAATTATTTCTGTAATCCTGGTTTGAATCGGGTTTCGTCTCTAGGCAACTATGAACAAAAACAGTCAGTAACTGGTAAAATTCACATCACTTATATCTCCTCGACTACAGTGACACACCTAAAACATCTTTGCTTCCATTCAGGGTTTTTTACCATCAGGAGAGTCGTGTGCTTATTCATTATCTACTCACTAAAAATAAATTTGTACCTATAGGTAGTAACAGTTTATTTTTACTCTGATCTACAAATAAATGTAACATTATTTTGAATTAATCTCCGAGATCAAAATTGTCATTTTGTTTTTATATTCTGAGAAGTTTAATTTTTCTCTTGTTATTTCTTTTTGTTCTTCTCAATGAAATGTAATTAAGTAATTTATCAAGACACTGCTCTAAAAACAAAGAAAGTTTAGTTCAAAAAATCAGTCTTTAGTTCAAATTAAATATAAAAATTAAGTTTGCTTATATTTTGGCAACAACTGTGACAAATATGTATAACAGGTATGCTCTGAAGAATTTATTATAGTGTCAGCTGATAACTGCTTGTATTTTTTGTGTCTATGCTGTAAAGTACCTGAAGCATCAAGTCGGTAAATTACATAGAATAAGATCCCGGGTAGTTATTTTCTAACCTGTAGCCATGGGTAGTGGAAGTTGTAAGTAAACTTAGTAAGCTGGTAAAGGCTAATAAAAATCAAACATCTAATCAATCAGGCTGAATATCACTGTTAAATTCATATTTATGACATATAAAACATGTAGATATTTCTTATCATTGGAAATACCTCTCCTTTTTTGTCTGCATAGAAAGTGACCTAATGATTATGTTTAATGGACTCATCAAAAGATAGGCTTGTTAGTATGCTATGCCCTGGCCCCGGGTTTGATTCTCGGGTCCGGCAACTCAAAGATGTGTTTCTTCTAATTTTCTAATTAAATCGATGTTGCATGCGATAGGAGGAGTGCCCACGTGGTGATACATCTGCCATATATCTCGTTGTGGGACTCAATATCTTTGGATGCCAGGTTCCTTACCTGTTTTGTTTGTGTGTATCAAACGCATGGTAGAGTGGGTAATGTTTTATTTATTGATTTACTGTACTTTATAAGCATTATTATTAAAAAATATTTGCGTTCTGCATTTCTCCTACGCATACACTATAAGTTTGCCAAATTTTATGCTCCTGCGTCCACTCAATTTTCGTAAAAAGATGTTAAAAGTTTTGTCATCACATATAAATATATATAGATTAAGCAAATAATTATTTCTTTACTAAGCAATTCTTTACTTTTGTTTGGACTCCTTGCAGTCGAGAGACAGTCAGGGAATATGTTTATTTTTCTGGTACTTTTGAAATAGACTATTAAAAAATAACAAAAGGAAAAATTTGGTACTGCCTTTGAACAGAAATGTTCTTTTAATAGTATAGGAATGCAAAACAGCATTTCCTGATGGTTTGTAATAAATAAATAAATATCCCTGGACAAGTCACACAAATTGAACCTAACCCCAAAGTAAGCAAATTTTATGCTTGTGTTGTGGGTGTTAGTCAACGATTCTAATACACATAAATACTTAAATAGATACCAGAATATATTTAATAAACACCCAGACCCGAAAATGCAGACATCTAAATGTTCATCACACAAATGCCTGCCCTTGTCGGGAATCGAACCCGAGCCTCGCGGTTGTTCGATGTAATTAGGCGTGTACGCTAGCCACTCGACCACGAGGTGGTCAAGAATAGATGTAATAGAACTATCTAGATGGGTTACTAGATTTTTGTGGTTGATTTTTGAGGTGTGGTCTCAAATCCAAGGTACTACAAAAGTATGTTAATTTTTAGGTAGCAGTTGGTGATGGTCTCCCAGCTCAGTTGTGTCTGCAGTGTGTGCATCAGATATCCAGATGTCATGCCTACAGGACTATGGTTGAGAGGAATGATGCAGTGCTTCGTCAACAGGCCAAGGCTATGGCGGAAGAATCACTTAAGATTAATACTGAGGTAATATCTCTGAATTATTCACTACTAGCTGTTACCTGCGGCTTCGCCCGCGTTTTCGCAGGAACGCATTCTGCGATCGGGATTAAAAGTAGCCTATATGTTAATCCAAGTCACAATCTATCTGTGTTTCGAATTTCAGACAAATCCGTTCAGCCCGTTTTTCCCCGTGTCGGTCCGGGCTCCTTTGTAGAATAGACCATCTGCCTTCCTTGCCAGGCAGCTCGTGAAAGGCGATCATAGGCTCAACGTCACTAACACCGTGACATCTGACTAGGTGGTAGAGTTGAGCAGCGACTCGCCCGGATTGGTACCACCGCCTTACCCATTCCTGCCGCCATAACGTCATGACGTGTTCCGGTTCGGAGTGTAAGGTAGCCGGTAAACTTACTTTTGCTCGAGGCCTAACATCCTGGCCTCAGGTTGGCAACGCACCATTACCACCGTTGTTGTCTCTAGGCGGCGTGAATTTCTTTCCATCAGGAAATCCGTCTGCTAGTTTGCCTTCCAATATCATAAAAAAAAAGCTATTCGAGCGTGAAAAAGTAACAAACATACACACATCCTTACAAACTAAATTTATATTTATAGATTACTAGTTGACCCGGCGGACGTTGTTCTGCTAATTTTTTAATGTGATTTTAGTAAAAAACGTGGGAGTGAGTCACCCTCATGACTTAGGGTTATAAAAATTGATGTTGGCTGATTCTCAGACCTACTCAATATGCTCACAAAATTTCAAGAGAATCGGTCAAGACGTTTCGGAGGAGTACGGGAACGAACGTTGTGACACGAGAATTTTATATATAAGATTTCATCTAAAAGCTAGCTCATAAAAAAGATAAATGATACATACAATTCTGTTTCTGATCAAAAATTTTCTCTTTTTCAGATGGAAAAGGCGCTAGTTTTAAATTGTCCTGATTCAACATCCTACATTGAGTTGATAGAAGTGCCCTTAAGTAATAACTCTAATCAAATGGTGGAAGGGTATTTTACTGGGCCACCCGAGCAGAATAATATTACTCAAGAGATACTGCAAAAAGAGGAGTTTGATATAGATAAGGTAAAATTTTGAGTATAAAGATCTAAAATCTCTTTTCTCCGTGTTGGTCCGGGCTCTTTAGCAGAATAGACCATATGCATTCCTGTGCCAGGCAGCTCGTAAAAGGCGAGCACAGGCTTACCGTCACTAACACCGTGAAAACTGACTAGGTGGTAGAGTTTCGCAGCGACTCGCCTGGATGGTTACCACCGCCTTACCTATTCCTTCTGCCATAACGTCAGCGCTTGCCGTTGATGCGTTCCGGTTCGGAGGTTAAGGTAGCCGGTAAACTTCCGTTTGCTCGAGGCCTAACATCCCTGCCTAAAGGTGGCAACGCACCATTACTATCTTTGATGTCTCTAGGTGGCGTGAATTTCTTACCATCAGGAAATCCGTCTGCCTTCCAACATCATAAAAAAAGCCGAGCAAGACTTTGGCAGGGATAGGTTGTGCCATAAAAAATCACAGTAAAACTGCAGAAACTGTCTTTAACAATTTCATCAGTTACCACATCACGATTTGAGACTTTTGATACTTTCCTCGACAGATAGCTAACAATTCTGAGATGGTCCCACACAAATTTAAACCACTAGTCAGATCATGATAAAATGAATATCGGACCACTTCGCAATCATGCCCTGTCTTCCATCAAAATTCCATTATTTTGGCAAAGTAATCGGGTAACAAACATGTAAAAAAATATAGAGTCAAATTGAGAACTTCCGTTTTTGGATTTGGTTATTATTTCAATGTAACAAAGAAAGTATCAGAGCAAAACAAGCAGTGCTTCATTGTAAAGCAGTTACATGTACAGTTATATGTAGTACTAACGGTACGTCCCAGCTTTGCACAGAGAGGCAAACTTCTATGTTATTATACATAAAAATCTTCTTCTTGAATCACTCTATCTATTCTATACATTATCATCATACGTTCGGAGAGACAATGGAAAGCGACTTAGTTTCATATTATGTAGTGAAGAAAGGGAACAAGCACACTACTCTCCTGATGCTCAGAAATTTAGGTAGCAGTGTTACAGGTTCGTCGCTGTCCACTAACTTCCACATGAAAACATGATACTGTCATGGTGGCAAGAATAGTTACTCCTAAGCAAAGAACAACTACGAGTAAGTGCTCCTAAGGGAGAGATTCCCACACCAGCAAGTTGCTGCATATCATTCTGCCATTAGTGGTTTAATTGGTAATGACATGTTAACCTATGCTCCCCTTTTACGAGCCGCTAGGTAGAAGGGCAGAGAAGGGCAGACGGACTATTCTACATAGGAAAGAGGAACCAACATAGGAAAACATATTATATTACTGCAACATATGAATCTAAGAATGTGCTTAAATTACTGATTGGACTAGATAGTAATTTTTTTAGGAAAAAGGTTGGCCTGTCATACACACAATTGGTTTATGATTTGTTCAGTTATAACTATTCTGGTGAAGCTGGTTTAAGGGCAATCAAAAGACATTTACATAGAATTCTTAAAAACGGCAAGTAATATCTGTGTGATTTTAAAAAGATGTCTTTTTTCCTTTTCAGCTTCAGCAAACAGTTGAGCAGAGTAAACCTAAAGATGATGATGCGTTGAACTCTGACGAGGAGAACTACCTCCAGATGGTAGTGTTCCAAGCGACCTCTTCAGTTGCACCAGGCCGCCATGTTTGTAACTTATGCCATAAAGAGTTCAAACATGCAAAGTGGCTCAAGCTTCATATGCGCTCTCATACGAATTGGATAAAAGCTAACTGTAAAAAGCCTCCTATGTGCCCTATATGCGAAAGAACGTTCAAGGTGAGGTTATTCATGAATTGGTCGAACTTACTACATCCTTCGCCTCTTGAAGTAAGAAAAGAGATGCTTTTCTTACTTTGAGTGGTGCCGAGTGAAACATTTTGAAAAGCGCTCTGTATTTGCTGAAGTTGCTCTATTTAATCACGCGCAAAGGCGCTGGTAAATGACTCCTACAATCTCAAAAAAAGAGAATGATGCCACTCTCCCCGATTGCAGTTAGAAGTCACAAAATCATTACTCGCCAGGCTAAAATCTTAAAAAGTGGTTTCTGAGTCTCCTTTTCAAATTTTAGCATAATGATTTCCGCTATGTCAAGCAGTGATAGGCAGGTACTCATGTTAATTTTGGCATATTATGACATCGTTGTATTTAATCAGAATTGTCGGCTTTAGTTCATTTCATACGATTATACCCAGATACAATAGGGATTTTCAATAGCTAAACTGACTGGCCTTGCGAACTTTGTTCCACGGTCCACCTGAGAGCTACTAACAATTGGTGTAGGAAAAAAGAGTGTGTGTACTCATGTACGCACGTAAGAAGTTATACTTCATAGGCGTGACAATCCAAAAATACCCAATAATAACACAACGCATACATACATAAATAGCATGCAACAATAATTAAAAATCATAAAATATAATTAAAATAAAATTTATTTTTGCGTCATTTTTTATCATTTTTTACATATCTAAAAAAATAAAAAGGTTTGCAACTAACTTTAGGGTGTTGCTTTTTTTCTGTCGGTAGGAACTAACTTCAGACTGTCACATTTATATGTCGGTATGCGCGCGCATCGTAAAAAATCACTCATCATTTTTCCCAATCGCGCCAAAAGAAGTATAACTTCAAAAATGATGCGTTTTTACTAATACTCTAAATCTAAGATGAATATAATAAAATTAATTCTCCATACATCTTTCCACTTCTGTTAGCAACTACTTTTTTTAATTTAGTAGCCTATCGAATCTTCAAGCAAATTTAAACAAAATTTTGTGAAATTCAAATCAATCTTCGTAATCATATAGAGTTAAATCGTGTTGAATATGAAACATATTATATCGTACAGTTTCATCATTACGATTTCCGTGGGTGTCCTTTTTCGCCATTGTAAAATTATTAAAATAACCGGATATTCAGTAAAGCGACATTGGCAGGGTCCCGGCATGCTGAGGATGCACATGCGCACGCACGAGCAGCGTCCGCCGAAGCAGCCGACGTGCTCCGTGTGCCAGCGGACCTTCCCCTCCAAGACGCTGCTGTACCGCCACCGACAGACGCACTTCGACCAGAAGCTGCACCAGTGCTCCGTGTGCGAGAAGCGCTTCCACAGCGGGTACGCGCTCCGCTCGCACATGGCGAGACACCGCGGTGAACGGCCGTACCTCTGCTCCATCTGCGCTAAGAGCTTCTACAACCCCACTGACCTGAAGGTACATAAAACACTATAGATTAATCATTCAAATTGATGATGTTTCTGCGACTCAATCTTCGCACAAAAGCTTCTACTCCACCAGCCTCAAGGATACATCCCAGAATCTAAAGTCAACCAAGAAACCCATGTCGACTCTTCCTTATTTCTTTCTTAAGGTTTTGGGTTTTCACGTTAATATTTTGCCATTAGTCAAGTAGAAATTCACATCAAATTTATCAAAATCTGGAATCAATTATAATTTGTCATAAGTAATAAATCGTCAATAAGTCATATCAGGGTCTTGGGTTAATCGGTGGCCTCATTACTCAAGCTCATGAAGTGAGATTTGGCGGCAACAAGGAAATAAACGACACGCTAATTTCTTCATGATTATTTCATTTGTGCCCTTTCAGTGAACAAAATTGTACAAAATGCCACCAATATTGACTAATTTCACTCAATATAAACACGAAATTCAATAATTATGAAAAAAACTTCGACCATCTTTTCTCTCGGTGGCGCCAAAACTTTCCCATGTCGACTCACGAAGTTGAAGTTGAGTTGGAGGCATTTAAAGGTTCTTATCGGGTACTATACTATATTATTTTATTGAATATTTGATCTGGGAGTCTGGGTACGGTTCCACTGAGTAAATATAGACCATCTGCTGCTCTGCTAGGTAGCGCGTAAGAGGCGAGCACAGGTTAAACAGAATGCAAACAAGATCACTGGTGTTAGAGTATAGTGCATAAACTTGCCGAGATAGGGCTTCACCGCCATACCTATTTCTACCTTCATGTTACGGTCTAAAGGGCAGGCCTATACAGAGGCACATTATGCCACAGCCACATAATCAAAGCCATCCTGGCCATAGGACAACGATGCACCTATGACATATTTTTTTAACAAATGGAAATCTTCATTGATACTCAAATTCAAATTCGATACTCGCCGGTTTTGGGAGAAATGGTGGAAATCATTCGGTTTATGCCGCTAGGAGTCGATTTGGTGGTAGCAGCAGGGGCTACACCATGCTGTGCTGCCTTACATACCGGCCTGCAATTTAAGCCAACTGACCCCCCTCCCCCGATCAGTTGACTCACAGACATCACTATGACTATGACAGAATCACTTATACAATATATTAGGTATATGATGTTACGGCCACGGTCGTCACGGTTGTTTACCATCAGGAGAACATTACGCTTCTTTGGTGCTTATTATTATATCAAAGTGTTACCATTACTGAAATAACAAATTTTTTTTGTTGTTAGGTTCACTTTAGACTGCATACTGGTGAGAAGCCCCTGAAGTGTTCCGAGTGTAATAAGACGTTCCGGCGACACTCGACGCTGTGTCAGCACATGAAGAAACACCGCGGGATACGGAACCATGTTTGCAACGTGTGCAATAAGGGCTTCTACGAAGTCTCCAAACTTAATGCTCATATGAGGGTTCACACAGGTAAATATACTTATTGATACAGCTAGCTCTTCCGTTGTTTCTAGCTTCGGCTTTCTAACCGACATGAAAGGAGGTTATAGGTTCGATTTTTTTAACTGATCTTATTTTTTTGAAACATCGTATTTCCGAAATGATGGCCAACCAATCTAGACCCGACGGAGTCCCAGGGTTCATTCCTCGTCATCATTTCACTGGACAAGTTACACAAATTGAATCTAACCCCAAATTAAGCAAATTATATGCTTGTGTTATGGGTGTCAGTCAACGATACTTATACATAGAAATAATCATCATCTCATTTGTGTTTCTTTAAATTTGTAATCGAAGTCGGTTTCTTGCAGTTTTACTGCGATTAAATTATAAAAGTTTCGATTGATTCTTCTGTCTTCTTTCATTAATTTTAGGTTTTTGATTAAGCGTATGTAAACGTAGCTTACGTATCAATCCAAGTTATAATATCTATAGGCTAAATGTTATTTGCTAATAACCACTCAAAGAAAAGGGAAATAACTTTTTTTTCTGAAAGAGAAGACACACGTGCTAGCATTCGGCGCCCATGAACGAGTTGCAACTCTAATGGCCTACAGTAGCGTTATTGTCCATTTAGGAAGTAGTAAGATGTGTTATTGAATGTCATATACCATATTATTAATGCCACTGTAACTTGAAATTTGGTTTTAACTTACAGTCCACATGTGGAGCTCAGCGGAAAATGTTAATACAAGTAACTCGCTGTATGAAAGAACCAGTAGAAAAATGTAAAAAACTGACAGATAAATTAGATTTTAGAAATAGTGTAGCCGTCAATAATTCCAGTTTGAACTTGAACTTGTAGGCCGCTTTTATTAAATTTATTCTGGTATCTATTTAAGTACTTCCATGTATCGTTGTCTAACACCCATAACACAAGCACTTAATTGCTTACATTGGGGTTACATTAAATTTGTCTTAAGGATATTTATTTATTTATACTGTTCGTTATTAGGCGAGCGTCCGTTCGAGTGCCAGTTTTGCTCTCGAAGGTTCGCACAGCAGTCTGCTCTGATATACCACAAGCGGACGCACACGGGCGAGAAACCATACAACTGCAAGGTTTGCTCCGCGCGGTTCACAACTTCATCAGCGCGCAACAACCACATGCTCGTGCACACCGGAAATAAGAAGTAAGGCTCTAACACTATATTTTCAGATACAAACACTCCTACACTCACACATACACACAACGTTAGACGACCTTAAGTTTGTTTTTCTAAACAAAAGATTTTTCATTTTCTATATCTGAAGTTCATAGTATCTTCTTTTTTGAACTTGTCACCTAGTCAGACTTTTTTCTTTTGTAGTCCAAGTCATTATAATTACGTACAAATCAGGATAGGTAAAAGTAGTTTTTTTTGTGATATTGGAAGGCAAACAAGTAGACGGATTTCCTGATGGTAGACGCACTGCCTAGAGACACCAAATGTGGTAATGGTGCGTTGCCAACCTGAGGCAAGGATGTTAGCCCTCGAGCAAAAGTAAGTTTACCGGCTACCTTACCCTCCGAACCGGATCACGCCAGCGACAAGCTCTGACGTTAGGGTGGCAGTAATAAAGAAAGGAATAAAGAAATTCCCTCCCTAAAGAGTGATCAACACAAGGAGTCAATTACTAGGGTGATAGTGGTAGCAGATACTCGACGATTGACGATGTGGGCAGGTTCGTGTGTCCCGTGTGCTTCAAAGGCTGCGGTTCGAGGACGGAGCTGCGCGTGCACTCCAGCAAGCACACCGGCGAGAAGCTGTTCGGGTGCGAGATCTGCGGACAGCGGTTCGGCTCCGCCTCCTACCTCGCCGTGCACCGCCGTCTACACACCGGGGAGAAGAAGTACTCGTGCAACGTCTGCGGGAAAGGTCATTCACACACATACGAACACATGCACAAACAAGCACACACACGCTTGCACGCACGCACGCACAAACACATGCGGTTTTGTCTGTTGCATCATAAATCTAGTAAGAATAAGCCAATTTCGATTAATATTTTTTTAAATTAAGTTGTCAAAATAGAGTTTCTTTGCTCAATTACGAATAGGCTTAGATGAGGGTTATTGAAATTTTTCAATCTTATGATTAAATTCACACGTTTTTGTTAGTTTGTGCGTGTGCGTGCATCATAAATCCTACACGAATAAGCCGATTTCGATACATGTATATTTTTTGAAAGATGAAGCTATCAAGATGTAACTTTCCCCGTGTTGGTCCGAGCTCCTTTGCAGAATAGAGCATCTGCCTTCCTACCAGGCAGCTCGTAAAAGGCGAGCATAGGCCTACCGTCACTAACACCGTGACATCTGACTAGGTGGTAGAGTTTCGCAGCGACTCACCCGGATTGGTACCACCGCCTTGCCTATTACTGCCGCCATAATGTCCTGACGTGTTCCGTTTTGGAGGATAAGGTAGCCGGTAAACTTACTTTTGCTCGAGCCCTAACATCTCGGCCTCAGGTTGGCAACGCAGCATTACCATGTTTGGTGTGTATTAGATTTTCGATTCATTTTTGGTTGAAAGGTGAAGCTATCAAGATGTAGCTTCTTAGCTACATAACGGATAGGCTAAGTTGGGGGTTATTTTTTTAATCTTATGATTATATCGGTTTTAGGTTACATCGAGTCAAGTTCATACAAAAAACATATGAAAACACATGATGTGAAGCCAGACGAAGAAACCAAGAACGAAAACGAAATCCAAATAGTGATCAGTGAGGTTCCAAAGGAAGAAGTTAAACAGGGTGAAGGAGAAGGGGTTCAGACGGAGACAACTCACAAGCGGTACAAGTGTGGGCTGTGCGTCAAGAGCTACATGTACCTGCATAGCCTTAAGAAACACATGCTTACCCACGTCCAGGTGTTTAACCCTGAAGGCACAGAAAATATTTATAATGTTAGGGTGAGTATTTAACTTCTAGCGTCTAGTTATCTTATTTATCACAAGGTAAAGAAGCTGAATTTATAGTAAATCCAAAATAAAAATATTTGATTTGCAATTTTCTGCAAAAAAACTGAATACGTATTATGGCGTGACAAAATAGGAAAAACAGTGCGCTATGAATGAATTGGACTTACCGGAAGTGAAAGACCCCAAATATATCCAGCTCCACACCACTAAACTGTTTTATTAGAAACAAAAATACATATACTAATAAAAACTCAACGTACGTTTCGCTTCGTAACCGAAGTATCATCAGGAGAATTTGACTTCACTACACGAAGGTCAAGCAGAAACTAGCACGCTATACTTATCAATCATCAATTGAAAAAGTTACTTTATGAAGTTGGTGTGAGTTTGTATCGTTTTTTACAGTGAACCTTTAGGAAAACCCTTATTGCAGCTACCGAATTGTAAATGACTGTAGGTGATGTTGTTTTCAGCAACAAGATGTTCAACAACAACAACAACAACAACAACAGCAGCAACAGCAACAACAACAACAACAGCAGCAGCAACAACAGCAGCAACAACAACAGCAAGTACAGTTACAACAACAACAAGTGCAACAGTTACAACAGCAAGTGTTGCAAGTGGGCAACGTCCAACAGTTAGCGGTGCCTATACACGCGTCGCACGTGCCTCAGGGAATTGCAGTCTCCAATGTGCAGGTCTAGTATATGATCGATTATATTATAGGGTACTAGCGGTCCGCCCCGGATTCGCACGGTTTTAGAATATACATATAAACCTTCCTCTTCAATCACTTTATCTACTAAAAAAACCGCATCAAAATCCGTTGCGTAGTTTTAAAGATTTATGCATACAAAGGGACAGAGGAAGCGACTTTGTTTTATACTATGTAGTGATATTATAATACTTAAGAACTACAGTCGAACCTGGATAAGCGAGAGTTCAATGGAGCACAATCTCATTCTCGCTTATAGAGGTTTCTCACTAACCCGAGTTTCTCGCTAATGCAGGTACGTGGGTAGCGTTTCTCGATTATAGAGAAATATGTAATATGGTAGAATTATGTGCTTAAAATGCACAATATACATTTATATTATTTTAAATGAAAGCAAAACAAAACTTTATGTACTATGTAATTTCATTTTATTTAGAACAATAGTTTTAATATTTCCATGTCCAGCAGAGCAATCAGACTTTATAGTCTTTTGATTTTATAATTTTATAATAGGTGGATTCTGGTAAATTAAACTCCTGAATTTCATTTCGCGATTTTCCTGATTCAAACGCCTTCACTATTTTAAGTTTATCACTTAATGACAGTACTTGAATTTTTCGTTTTGACATGATGTAGAACAGAACTTTCCTTGACAACAAATTACTATAAACTGAGTAAATCTAACTTACAGGATAGTACAAAAGCACATGTGTCCATTCGAAAAGAATTCGATAAAATGACAATGTTATTTAGTTCCACGACCTACCTACCTATTGTACCTATTCTATATAGGTACAATATTGACGAGAAAACAATACGAGTACAAAACAAAGGTAGAAAGTTTCACGAAAGCTAAGAATGAGTTATAAAATAGCAGATGTTAAATTTGTAATTTGTTTTGTCATATATTCCTACTGAATAATATAAATAAATAAAGCTCGACTGTCGCTTATAGAGGTCTAGATAAGTAGCAGTCTCACTTACAGAGGTCCACGCGGGAGAATCGTCTCTCTCTTACAGAGGTTCTGTTTCTCGCTAATAGAGGTTTTGGGAGCTTAAAATGACGGGTTCTGGCTATTATTCTCACTTATAGAGCTTTCTCACTTATCCAGTTCTCACTTACCCAGGTTTGACTGTATACCTTATTTTCTTCTCAAAAGCTAATTTATATATATTTTCATACTTTTTATTTTATTAACCCCTGACGGAAAAAGAGGGGTGCTATTAATGTCCATGGACAAATCACACGAATTGAACCCAAAGTAAGCATATCATTGGTATATGTTTGTGTTTTGGTTTTTTTCGACTAACTAATTTGTTGCTAACCTCGCGGTTTTTACAACTTCACCGAGCTTTGTGGGCCGAGCAGAGTGCTCAGGCCGAGACATCATTATTTAAATGGATTGGACTGTTGGACGCTATGGCGGCAGGAATAGGTGAGGCGAGTCGAAACTCTACCATCTAATAAACTATACTAAATAACCATTAAAGGCGAAGTCGTACACGAAAATGAATCTAGGGTGAAAAAGGTGTAGGCGATAGTTGGTATAATAATGCAGCGAAAGTAACCAATGTAATGTATCAATTTCTTAACATCATTAACAAATAATATTGTTGCAGGCCGGCATGACTCAACAGTATCCGGTGATATCCTCGGTGCAATCGTTGCAGCAGACACATCAAGTCAACACGGTAAGCTGTCCATATTATACAGGGTGTCCTTTACCCGTATACAGGTTCATTTAAAAGACCATCAAGGTTTGAAAGAGTGTTGGAAGTCGATAACACTTTCGATCTTTGAAGTACATTACATTCATCTAAATAGATCTTTAATCTAAATAAGAATTTTTATCTGACGCAAAATAAAAAATGTATGGTTACAACGTAAACAGCGCTTTCATGTGGTTCCCACCGACCGCAATCGCATGTGCAGGCCGGTGACGTCATGACTCGTACTAGGTATGACATAACGTGACAACAAACGGAAGTATTAACGCGGACTGGCTTGACTACTGTTTGATTAAACGAAAATAGTAAACATTACAATTTGGCTATCATATTTAAAACGCACTAATATATTAGTCTTAACTCCCTTGTATTCAAATTTGGCCGGTACTTTGAAAGTAACCTTGAGAAGATGTTTCTCAATAATATAAACTTGAACAAAAGCTTTACATACTAGGAAAACTAACACACCATGAACGTCTGTACTGTTGTCGGTGGAGTGTTATCTCACCATCATAAAATAAGTTTGCTTGTTTGTCTTCTTTTATTATGAAATCCTATTTCAAGCAATTTTTTATACAACATTTGTAATAATTTTATTAATGTTGCTAAATATAATATGTTACATGTGCAGCAGCCGCAGCAGTTGCAAGTGCAGGCGATACAGATCCATCCGCATCACCAGTCCATACAGATACATGTGAGTTGCAGTACGATACTAAAGACACACTCCCGCACAAGCATGCTCACACTTTCGCACACGCATAAACACATACGCAAATTTAAACTCGTACGTACACACTTGTAAACGTTTACATTAATCCTCGGCTCTTATTATCAACGAACTATTATCCGTTAATTTTAGCATTCATCGTTTGTATAAGAATAATGAGGCATAAAATCAATTAATTAATTGATTTTCATCTCAGCAATGTAAATTAAAAATATAATTTCATGCTACTTTATAAATGTAATGTATGTATGTATGTGATTCAGATGTAATAAGATTTTAAATGTAAGGATTATTGATGTGAAACATCTATAGCCGCACGTAAAACCGATTTCTGGCGACGCGTCGCCACGCTGTGATGGTATATATGTGCAGTAGTGTGTACGGTGTGGCGACCCGTTGCCATGCGCAATTGACGATATACGATATCTAAAATAGTATGTCTACGTATTTGTCTTAAATTGTAATATTTTTATTTATCATTATGACATATTTAGAAAATAATGTCGATGTTTCACATCTGCCAGGCGTCCCGTGACGGCTCACATTTTTTTTTATTTATTAAACTAGGCGTAACTTATAGTTATGTACAAAAATGTTCTGGGTTGTATACCTGCGACGAGCGATATATTATGGAAAGACCTAGTGAAAGTTAAGATTCTGCGTGAGCAAACCGACTCGTTTCTTGAATAAACGAACCGGGCATCGAGACCAACTTCCAAGATTAGACCAGAAACACCTAAGGAAGATTTTTATCTAGGCCACGGTGTTACGTCCAGTTTATTCGTAGTTTTGTTAGTAAAAAAAGCAGTGAAGTAACGGTCCCCCTCTCCGCCCCCGCAGGCGGTGGGCGTGCAGCAGGTGCAGCAGGAGCAGCTGCACGTCGCCACCTCCACCTGCCAGCCGCTGCTGCCCAACATACTGCAGGTATCGTGCGTGCCTTATATCTAACCGTCTTGTTAAGAAACATAGTCTAAAGTACTGTACTTATGACACTCTTATACAGACTATGATATCTTTTCTATATTTTTTTTAACAAATAAAAAAAATTGCCACGTACATGATTTGAATCTGTACCCTTTCTCCTCAAGCCAATGAATGCTCGAACCATTTGAGCTACTAATATATTTTACTTTAGTCTTTGTTTATAAATGAGATAGAAACCTTCTTTTTACAATAAAAAAATAAACAGTTGTTAAATGCTTGTTTTGCTCAACACTGTCTGAAATGGGATTCTCAACCAATAATATGCTACCATATCATCCACGTGTAGTACGTTATTGGTTGGATTTCAATTTTAGACAGAGTTAAGTTAAACAGGCATTTTTTGTGGTAAGACGGTAAATGTTTATAATTTTTAAAATGTTTAAGCTATAGCATGTTTCCTGTGCTTTAGATGTTTTTTTTACAATTTTAAGAAAAAGAATATAAATATTAATAAAAAAATAATATAAATAAAAAAAACGAAGGCAGTTATAAAATGTGAATTTCATTTGCAATGAAAACATATTATTAGTATTATACAGATGTGACTATAGGAAATAACTATCGACGTAATCCACGTCGAATTTTAACAAAGGCATTGACACTTCGGTGGATCAAATTCTGAATTGAAAATTTCAGACGCGTCACTTTCAGGGAGACGTTTCTAAGACTTATTTCGATATATAAGAAAGTGCGTGTCGCGATAGCAAATTCCGTTTAATACGCGTTGAAGCCGCGGGTAACAGCTACCCATAGTTTAAATCAGCGTGGCATCATACTATTGTAACACCTCAATGTGGACGACATTGAGGTGTTACAATAGTATGATGCTAATGTAAGTCTGCGGTTCCAGTTGCAAGGCGGCGCGGTGGCAGTGTCGGGGCTAGGCGGGGAGTTGGCCGGCGGGGTGACGCACCGCATCATCCTGCAGCCGCCCGCACACCCCGCGCACCCCGCACACCCCGCACTCTACACCATACACCACTAGTCAGCGCCACATTCTGCTACAGCATGTTATGCCACCTCACCCTGATCGGAGCCTGTTGCCGTTACACTTACACGCCTTACCTAAAATAGATATAAGCCATCAGCCTTGCCCATAAGATAGTGATCACAAGTAGTAGTAATCACATATTATAAAGACTTATTCACAAGTACCAGTAACCTCCATGTCTCATTATCCAAAGAGCAGACTGTATTTCCGTAGTCTTATAAAAAAAGTTATCACTACGTTACTCTTGAAGTAAAAGTAAAACAGAAGGGTTCGTGGAGCATGGCCTGATACATTTTATTTAAAAGAGCAGAATGCGCTACATACATATAGACCATCGACCATACGTGAAATTAGTCAATTTTGGTGGCATTTTGGACAATTTTGTTTAGTGAAAGTGCACACAAATAAAATGATCATCACCATTACCACCTTTGGTGTCTCTAGGCGGCGTGAATTTCTTACCATCAGGCAATCCACCTGCTTCCTTGCCTTCCAATATCATAAAAAAATCATAAAGAAATTAGCGTATCGTGTAATTTCTCGTTGCCGCCAAATCTCACTACATGAGCTTGGGTTATGAGGCCACCGCTTTACCCAAGACCCTAACATGACTTATTGATGAGTTATGACTAATTATAATTGAATCCCGATTTTGGTAAATTTGATGCAAATTTCCACTTGACTAATGGCAAAATACTAACGAGAATGCCAAAACCTATAGAAAGAAGAAGTCTAAGTTGCTATAGAAAAACTAAATGGCGCTGCATGTTTATTAGCTGTAGTCCTTTTATGTAAACCCTTAATAATTATTCACTGGCACCATAACTCTCAAGCGTTTTAGCTTTATGCCTATGTCTGGAAAAACAAATTGCATACTGGGCAATCTGCGGATAGTTGCTTATTTTAAATATATTGTGTCAAGAGTGACGTCACAAGTGACAAACACGGTCGTCCGAGTTTCAGTTTTAGCACACATAAAAAGCTTACAAGCCGCGCACTTAAAGAATGGGATTGAAAATGGCCGCTCGTCGACGCTGTACCGATAGCATGTTTGCTAACGAAATAACAAATATTAGCATAAAAATAACGATCGTTATTGCTAATATTATATTGTTTTTGAATATTAATTTATGGGGAGCTGGGTTTATTATAATTATTAATAACATTAAATACACAAAATGAAATGTTTATTAGGTATTAGGTACATTAAGATGTTTATTTCAAATAAAAAAAGTTGACAAATATAATAAAACTAGAACTTAAGCCTAAGTTCTGTTACTAGTGCCTTCACCAGGATCTTCCAGAAATTCGACACCTGACATAGCTTCTTTATCTTCATCCATGGATTCCAACCATCCATCGTCACTTTCGCTATCGCTGTTTAGCCCAACACTGATGATAAAATCTTCAATTTCGTCTTCGTTCGAAACCTCCCTTGTCCAATAGTCTTTTTCTAACCGCTTCACATGGTTGACTTCTTTTTGCCAGTCCTCTGCTGTTGTAGAAGCAATTGCTTCGCGTGTTAAGCCCTCTATTTTTTTTCTAGCTGATCAACATTTTTTTCAGCCAGTCGTTGTTTTATTAGATTCCACACATACTCTATCGGATTTAAATCGCAATTATATGGTGGTAATCTTAGCGTTTCGTGACCGTGATCAGCTAGAATTTTGTCAATAGCAT